>QOCX01002590.1:0-21362 GCA_005959815.1 Sarcophaga bullata | reverse complement strand
AGAGAGAGATACTTCCGTTAAAATGAAAGCAATCAATAAAGGTGGCAGCTTGTCTTAAATTCATTACAAACACAAAATTTCAATTTGAATCCGAAAATTGTTAATTTTTTACGGCTTCAAGTTCATTTTCTTTTTTTATTTTTATTAAAAAATTTGAAAAGATTTTCTCTAAAACGAAAAGAAAAAAACGAATTTTAGTTTGAGTATCTGGCTACACGAAAAATGTTTTGAAATTTAATTTGTGGCTCCTCTTGAAAAGCATGTCACCTGACACTGTGTGTTGCACAAAATGCTTTTGTCATTTCGGGTACGTTTTCTCTCTTATCAAGACAAAGATAAAACAAGAAAAAATTTTTTCCGTTTTTACTTCTTATTTAAAAGCCAATAGTGACTTTATCTTTAAGAGCATTTACAGAACAATACCAAAAAACAACAACAATAAAAAAAACTAATTTAAGAAATTTTAGGTTGCCATTGCCATAAAGGACAAGGACATAATAATAATCAGAGAAGGGCACAAGATTTTTCTTAGCAAGAGGATCATCATGCATCTACGTTTTCTTACAGATTTGATTATAAGCATAGTTAAGTTATTAAATTTTAGAACTTATGGCAACCCTTTTAGCATTTAAATCTTTTACTCATAGTTGCGTATGACTATGTACTTATATGCACATGTATAGTTAAAGAAAAAAGTCTACAAACAGCATAAGGATTTTAAAGTTTTATAGGAGGAGAGAGTTTCTCAAAAATCTGTCGTTCGGAGTCGCTACCACCGCTCGTAGATAAAATTAATGCCCACAACATAAGTGGCGTGAGAAGCTAGGTCGTAATCCTGTCTAAAAGGTTGTAATGACCAATTATGTATGGATGTGTGTTATGTTTGTATAAGAGCAGAGATGTAAATACCAATTACAGACATAGCTCGTCAGATGATGCACAGGTTTCCTTAAGATCCTTTAGGTACATACATGTGTGTCTTCAAAATTAAGTCATCGTAGTCTAGTAGGCAATATGTTGCATGCCCGTGGTTCATACACCAACCCAGACATGTCAAACAAAAAATAAAATTCCCATGAAATGTTTTTCTAAAAATCTGTTGTTCGAAGTTGACATGGAAATTCTGGGATACTCTCTACAGTTAGGAGAGAATCTTTTCAACTGCCATGTTAAGCTGACCGCATCTTAATCCAGAACAAACATCTCCAATTACTAGGTTGAACTGCCAGAATCTCAGCAGAGTAAGAACGATGGCAATGTGGGTTCTGTTCTTACGGACATTGAGTCGTACGCCTTTTTGACGTCTTTTTTAAAAGAATTCGTGACTCTAAGCAACATAAAAGACCATGTCCTACTTAAATTATTACTGCAAAGCCCTCATGCGAGTGTGTGCCAGAATGCTGGAATCTTTATTCTTATCATAAATGCCGGAAAATGGAATAAATTGCCCACCATATAAGACAAGCTAAGTCGTAATCCAGATTAAAAGTTGTAAAGAGCAATTAATTAATTCGGTAGGTAAATGAATACATAAGAGATCCTATGTGATTTTGGCTACAAAAAAAGCAACAAAAATCTTTAAAAAGTCAAAATAAGATGTTGGTGTATGCAGACTTTTTTCCTTGACTGTATGTTTAATAGCCGCATATATTTTAGTTTTGCTTTAGAAGACAAGCAATACAATTTGTTTTTATAAAACAAAGTTCCAAATAAGGGGGTGTACGTAAACTTTTCTCATTGACTGTATGTTTAATAGTCTTTCATAAATACTGCTAGTGCGGCATACATTTTCATTTTGCTTTACAGCACACACACAATAAATTTGTTTAAAAATATTTTTATTGTTTTGCAGTCTTTAATTCGTTTTTTTTGTGGATTTTTTGTTGTAGTTGTTGTTGTTTGGTTTTTAATATTTAAATTGTTTCTGTTTAATTTAAAAAAAAGCCGCAAACATTTATTGGATTGTTTTTTTGTGTGTGTTTAACGGTTTAATAACTAAATTCAACTCTTTCCCAGGCTCATTCTTTTACAATCTATTTGAAACAGACATATTTTGTTTTTTATTAATAATTTTTTCTTTCATAATAAATTTCTTTTTCATAATTTATTTTATTTCTTTTATTTTTTTATTTTTTTTATTTTGTTAATAATAATTTTTGATTTTCAATTTGTTTTTTTTATAATATCACAGTTGAAAATAATAAAACAATTATTTTTTTATATTTTATTTGTAGTTTTCTTCTTCATAAAAAAAAACAAAAATATTTATGGAGTTTCGCTGCCAAACGTAATAAAAAATATTTTTAAAATTCAAAATATCGCAATTTATTACAAAAAATTATTGAAATATTTATTAACTTAAATATTAATAATTAATATTTAAATATTGCATTTTATAGCGAAACAACATAGTTTTCAAATTCAAGATGATTTATAGAGCTCTGAACTCATAAATAATCATATAAAAAAATAATTTTCATTAAGGCAGACAAGTGGTTTGTAAATTTAAAGAAAACCAAGCACCTAATTGAGTCTGATTTTCACCCCTTTAGTTGACAAAAAATCATTCAAAATTGAAAAAAAAAATCCCTCTAACTGCCCTCGAAAGTAACGAAAGTAAAAAAAAAAGTTGTAACGTTCTTTAAAGCATTTTCTGTCAAGAATGTTTGAAATGCAAAACGATTAAGAAAAATTGTACAATTGTACGTAACCTTTTTTTCTTTGACTAAATTTATAAAACATTATAAAATATAAGAAAATTTCATTAAAAATTTCAAACCACATAAGAAAAATTGTAAATATTTCTTGTTCACGGAATAAAAAAATATATTTTTGAATTTTCAAAAACATATTAACATGTTTTCAAACGCATTTTTTTAATTGAACAAATTATTATAAATTAAAAAATATAAAATAAAATTTTATGTAAAAAAAATATTTACAAAAAAAATTTTGTTTTTACAAAAGAAAATTATTTTATAAAAAAAAAAAAATTATAAAAAAATATTTTTTTTCAACAAATTTAAAAAAATAAATATATTATAAAAAATTATAAATGAAAGGATAAATTAATAATTTTGTTAATAATTTCTATTTTTATGAAAGCAAAATTAAAAATTACAACTTTTATTTGCTTCTTTCTATAAAAATCGTTAATTTTCGTAATAAAAATCAAAATTATTAAAATGTAGAGTCTTTGCTATCCACAAGTATATGTTTATAAAAATAAAAATTTATTAAATGAAGCATTTAAAAAATATATAAAAAAAAATTTCATATAATAATTAATTTTTTTCATATAAAAATTCATTTTTGCAATTACAATTTTTCATATAATTCGTTTTTATATATATAAAAATAATAAAATTTAAAAAAAATTATAAAAATTTAAAAATTATGAAAAAATTTTCATATAAAATTATTAAAAAAAAATAAAAAAAAATTTTTTTTTTTCAATATAAATTATTTTTTATTTATTTTATTTATTTTTATACAAAAAATTTATTTTTATTTAAATTTTATTTGAAAAAAAATTAATTTTTATATGAAAAAATCTATGAAGAATTTAATTGAAAAAATGAATTTTTATTCATAAAAAAAATTATTTTTTATATGAGAAAACAAATTTTTTAAAAATTTTTTTTTGTTATTTGAAAAAAATTATTTTATATATGAAAACATTTTATTTATTTTTTAATTATTAATATAAAAAAGATTTAAAATAAAAAAATAATTTTTTCAAATATAAAAAAAATATTTTTTTATAATTTATACACATTAGACAACAAAATATTATATTTATACATTGAATTGTTTTTTTTTTTTATAAAATAATTTTCTTCAATATTTAGATTATGTTTCTAAAAAATCGTTTTTATTTTTATTAAAAAAATATGTTTTTTACTAAATTAATTTTTTTAATAATAAAAAAAAATATGTCTTCGTTTTAAGATTTAAAGAAATTATGGAGCCCAGTTTACAATAAAAAAAAATTTCATTTTTTTTAAATTTTTAAAAATTATTTCATTTCCAGGAAATAATTATTTTAAAATCAGAAAATTTTTTTACAATAATTTTTATTAATTTTCACAAATTTTAAATTTAACAGCTAGACAACAGTTATTTATAAAATAATTAAAAAGAAAACACAGACAACACACAACACATACACAGATATTTACTACTTTTAAAAGGTTTTTTCAGGTTAAAATAAAATTAAATTTATTAAAATAAAATTATTGTAAATTAGTCAATAGAAGTTATTTAATTAATTTATAAAATTAAATTGTAAATTGTAACATACTTGCTATAAATTTGGCAAAAAACAAAAAGTTAAACAGCATTAGAGAGTGCGCTAATAAAACTTAAATTCTTAACAAAACTGTATACACCAGCACGAATAGGCAGCAATTTTCTAGGGCAGCTTGAATCTTTTTTCATAATTTTTATTTTATTTAACTTTCAATCCTTTTTTATATTTAAAATCATAACAGCATAACTAACATAGTAGGAGCATAATAAAGAGCGAGAGNTTTTAACTTTTAAATCCTTTTTTATATTTAAAATCATAACAGCATAACTAACATAGTAGGAGCATAATAAAGAGCGAGAGATAAAGAGAGTGAGAGTGACAATGAGATCTCTGGCATCTATGAAACCTAAGTTATTTGTTTCGTATTTCTTAACATCAATAATCGCAGTCTATAAGGCTAAAAAAATATTTCAAAATATTATGTTATGATCAAAAGAAAAAAAAAACAAAAACAAAAAAAATTTGCATAAAATATAAGAACATTTAACGTACGTGCTTTTATTTTTTGAGCGCAGTGTTTAGATTAGAAGAAACGTAATGAAATAAAAATGAAATGAAATAAGAAACACAGAGTGAGAGTGAGAACGACAGACAATAAAGATATACCCTCAGTCATATTAGTTAAAAACGATATGACATTTATTCACAGTAAATGACGAAAAAAAAAAGTAAGTCNAAGATATACTCTCAGTCATATTAGTTAAAAACGATATGACATTTATTCACAGTAAATGACGAAAAAAAAAAGTAAGTCACACTAACAAAATATTTTATGGAATTGGTAAATTCAATTGAAGCTTAAAAAATTGTAACTTTTTGAATATTTGTCTATTATGCCTGTAGCATAATACAATTTTAAATATCTTGGCAACGAAATTTTTACATCAAAAGCCTTAGTTTAACAAATATTTGCCTAATATGACCACTTTTTCTATATGTAAAGATAACAGCAAACTAGATCTGCTATTGATTTAAAACACTATGGGACATTCTGAGTATTTATTGCCATTTAAGACACTATTTCTACATAAATATAAAACCACAATGTAAAAAAGGAAAAAACTAGCACAAAATCTTTATTAGACCCATTGTGCAACTTATTCCAATCGGTTTTCAATGTGTGTAACACATAGAAAAACAATATAATTTGTGTAAAAATGCTTAAATTCTGTTAAGAAGAGATGTAAATATTGGATTCCAATGCTATGGAAATTGTAAACAACCATTGTGCAATCTGTTGAAATAAATATATTTTTTAAATTTAGTCCTTACTAAATAAATGCATTTTTTTTAACAAAAAAAAAGGCAGAGTAATGAACGTTATAGAAACCACTGTTTAAATTCAGTGAAAAAAAGAAGAAAAAATTTTCAAGACCCATAGTGCAGCATTGTTTGAGGCACATTTGGACCGTGATACTTTTATATTTATTTTTTCTTTTTGTTTTTTTATCCAAAAATATTTTAAATACTTTAAAAAATATTATAAACCTTAACAGCATAAAAGACCCATTGTGCAAGTGGTTCATATATCCAAAAAAAAGTTATTCAATTTTAATTAATAGTACCCATTGGGCATAATAACTGCACAAACATTTTATTTGTTGAAAGTTTATTTAAAAAATTTTAAAATAAGTACTCAGTACATACCCATAGTGCAGTAAATTGGAATGACTTTTTTTAAAAACTATAACAACACGCATGTAAATCCTTTCACTCCTTTATTGCCTTAGAGTTTCCATAGTAATTAGTAAAGGAAAACATTAAGCAGAAATAAATTTTAACCTCCAAACAGATTCTAATGTTTGTTTAACCCTCAAACAGTAACTGATTTTAATTTAAACCAAAAATCTAGAAATTAAGACAAGAATCAAGGTCTTTTAAACTCAAGATCTATTAAAATGAAACACTAGAAATAATGCGACCTTAAAGCTTTAAAAACAATCGCTTAAATCATACGATATTATTCCTTAACCCTCAAGCAGTAATTGATTTTAATTTAAACCAAAAATCTTAGAAATTAAGACAAGAACTCAAGGCCTTTTAAAGTCAAATCAAACTGTAGAAAAATATACTTAATAATGTGACCTTAAAGCCTTAAAAGCAATCGCTTAAATCATACGATATTGTCCTTTAACGTTCAAACAGTAACTGATTTTAATTTATTACGAAAATGTTAAAAATTAAGAAGAGAACTTAAAGTTAAAAGCCCTTAAGTTAAGGTCAAGAATTATTAAAATCAAAGAGTAGAAAAATATACTAGGTGGCATTATTACACCTAATATTCGCCATTTTGAACGCTTTAAGCACTTCCGTTAATTAACTTGAACTTTTTTACATTAAAAATCTATGTAAAGTGTCTCGCTTATCGTTCTAAAATCGAATATCGCTCTAAAATTTGCTGTGACTCCTAGCCCTCTCAAATCCCTTATCGTTTAAAAACCACTAGTTGCGGTAAAATTTCAAATCACTCTAGCATCTCTCTTATCATTGCAAACTCGAAATTTTTTTTTATTTCCAAATATTCCTATACAACGTTTGTATATGGTCGTTAAATTATCGCTTAAGCTATATTTCGCTTAACGCTATTAGTTTAGTTTTGCTTATAACCTAAAGCTTTTATTATCGTTTAAAGCTCTATAAATCACGTATTATTTGTGGCCTTTTTCCAAGCCTCGTATTTTTTCTAACATTCTTTAAAAAAATGTCGCTTTTTTAAGCGAAATAAAGCGAATTACGCTTTGTATACCTAATCTAAGCTTAACTTTAAGTTTTTTATTTTGTTCTTTTTTTGTTTTTGTGTGAAAATAATACAAAATCTCTGACTACCAAGCTAAGAAAGCAAGCCGTTGACAGTTATTTTTTATATTTTTTTGTTTCTTTTTTAAATTTAAAGCGTTATGTGTGAAACAGTTTAGGCCTAAAGACCTTTTCTTGCTATATATAAAAATCTCATCTAAAGCTTTAAGTCGCATAACCCACTTTACGATCCAGGGCTATATTACCCCTAATGACACCTTCACCGCCCGACATTGAATTACAATAAGAACGGGGTCTGGCCTTTTGCCCATCTCTACGACCACTACGGCGATTAACATGAGGAGCCATATCTTTACCGAGCGGCGAATTGGGTGGAGGCGATGTTAAATCTTCGGTCTTGGTTTTAGCATTACGTTTGCTGTCTTTAAACGAACCGTTAGCACTTTGAGACGAAGTTAAGCGATCATAAGAACGTGCCTTAGATATGGTATAGGTGTTGACAGCTGTACTATCGGGCCCATAACCATTAGTAGTGTCACGTATTTGATCACAATAATTAGCTGAACTATTTAAGGGCCCATGAGATCGTTCATTGGACGCATTATGCTGACGTTGACGTCTAGCTATGCGCGTAGCTACCGGGGAACGTGGTATATACTGAGTAGGCATGGCATAGCGCTCGGTTACTTCGGGCGAGAGATCTGGATAGGGTGCCGTGCCTGTGCGTGGCTGGAATATATGAGGCCTAGGTAAAGGCGGCGGCGGTGGTGTCACCTCCGAAGGTGATAGAAATTCCGCGTGATAAGTATCGGGTACCTTGGGCAAAGGTATATTAGTAGGCCGTGGCGTAGGTTTCTGAGCCGTGCAGGCCGAATTTTGTCTATATGGCACCGGAGAATACGCCGGAATGGAAAGGCAAACCATTTTGTTGATACATTAAAGCCCTCTGTGCAGGACTTAGTTCATGAGACGTTAAGGGCTGCAATATAGCACCGTGTTCTAAAAGTATAGCCGAGTTATCATGATACATATGGGGCACGGATGTATTATTATTCGGACTAATACTAGCTGGAGGAAATTGTTGCTGGTGCTGATGGCTATTGTTGTTCAAAGAATTTTGAGAGCTTAAGGAGCTTAAAGTTGGATTTGGTTTGTTATTATTTTCCGTTGGCGCGGATGGTGGCGGCGGCGGTGTTAGAAAATAATTGCCTGGTGTTGGCTTGGTAAAGGGTATATAAGTGATACCCTCATTGGTTTTAAGATTTTGCACTGAGAAATCGTCTTCCTCAAAGCATTCTTCAAACTCTGGTTGCTGCTGGTCTTGGGAGGTATTCGAACGGGCCGAG
Source organism: Sarcophaga bullata (assembly GCA_005959815.1). Classification (NCBI taxonomy): domain Eukaryota; kingdom Metazoa; phylum Arthropoda; class Insecta; order Diptera; family Sarcophagidae; genus Sarcophaga; species Sarcophaga bullata. The sequence goes on along the minus strand of QOCX01002590.1, from coordinate 12,947 downwards.
TTCTCATTCAAAATTTGGTTGTATTTTAAATCGGGCGGTTGGTTAGTGGACGCACAGGCACTATGCTTAAAACTACTATAACTGGACGATTTGGCCGGTTTGGGTTTGGAATGTATACGGGCAAAATGACCGCTTGTACCACTGCCACTGGCGCCACTAACTGCTGCCATTTGATTATTATTTAAGCTATTGGTTAAACTATAGTTACTGTTACTTAAAGAGCTGCTTAAAGCATTACTGGGCGTGGCATTTTGTTTAAAACTAGAATTAAGATTTTGTGTAGAATTCTGCAAAGATGCATAAGACAAAGAGGGTGTGGTATCTTGATTGGGCGACTGGGCTATTAGAATTTGCCGACGCGAACCATTCACATACAACTGATGATCGGCCTTAGCCGTACTATCATCGTAGTAGGCCGGTATTATGGGCTGTTTTTGGGCCAAGTCAATATTGGCCGGGAATATGCTATTCGATGAAGAGGGTTGCACTTTGCGACCCTGCTTAGGGCTGTAAAGTATGTGGGTTAAGGAATTACTAGCCGTACTTAGACTGGGCGACATATTGCGATGCTGCCGCTGGCGACGACTACCGCCTGAATTGTAGGCCTGATATTGGCTAGCGTTACTAAGTAAACTACCGTTATAGCTGCTTATATCAGCTGCTGCACCCCTACTCCTACTATTGCTATTATGACTGTGTATTAAGAATGTGTTGCTGTTGCTTATGTTGTTGTTGTTTTGTGTTGGTTGCTGTTGCTGGTTCTGCTATTACGATTGCTATTGCTATGGCTACGGCTAATGCTATTATTATTATTAATATTGTTGTTGTAATTGTTAGTTGCATTTGTTGTTGCATTTGCTGTTAGAATTTGCTTATGAAGAGATGTTTTGCTGTTGTTGCTGAATGTTGTTGCTGTTTGCTAATGAGGAGGAAGAGAATTTCTTTTTCGTTGCTATTGGAGTATTACAACTATTGTTGTTGTTGTTGTTGGTAGTGGTAGTAGTAGTAGTAGTAGTAGTAGTTATAGGAGTAGTAGTAGTAGAAATAGCATGAGTACTGTTATTGAGATGATTGTTACTGTTACTGAGAGTATTTTGTTGATGATTAGGGTGGTGGTGGAAGTGGTGTTGGTGATGGTTGAGTGTATGATTCTGATGTTTATTTGAGAGCATTGTGCCACTGGCTGATGTTGGTATGCTTGTATAGCTCACGTACATTGGATGGACCACCGTATGCTGTGGACTCTTGGCATCACCATTCATGAAATCGACTGCCACATTATTTTGTATAATTTTTTTTTTGGTTTCCGTTTATTTTTTTCGTTTTTTTTTCCATTCCATTTGAATGAATTTCCGGGGGGTTTTCCATAAAATCCATCAGAGAAGGCAAGAGCAATCGAGAGAGAGAAAGAGAGAGACGAGGAGCAAAAAGAGAAGAACATTAAATGTTTTTTATTTAAAAAAAATTTCATTTAATGTTCTTTCTTCTTTCTGGTTTTTTTTTTGTTTTTTGTTTTTGTTTTTGTTTTTTTTAAGGCTTAAAACTAAAATAATCATTTAAAAGTGTTTATTAACATATGTTTGTGGGCATAGTTTTAGATGGGTGGGTATGGAGGGGATTAATGTAAGGATACAAGGATTTTTTAGGCAAGGATTTTAAATGAGAATGGTTTTAAAGGAAAATTTTTTGATAGGTGCTTACATTGAGTTTTTTTTAATGGATTTTTTGTTCTTTTTTGTATAATTTTTTACAATAAAATTTTGAATTTATTAAATTAATATTGAGATTTTCATATTTCATTTTTCATTTGGTTTTTTCATATACGAGTATTAGTTATGATGATGGATTTTAGACAATACACACAATACAATATATATAGGAAATATTTTTTATATTTTTAAAAAAAAATTTTAAAACATATATCAAGCAACATATAATAGAGATAATATTTTCAATATAAAACATACAGGGTATACATGGCAGGCAAATTGGAAACACATTGTAGTTACAAAAATAATTACAAAAAGAAGAACTTCTTTCTTAGAAATACTTAAAGTATTCTCTGTATTGACTTTTGAGAACCGTGGTTCAAACCTCATCATCAGACATTTCCACAAAATTGAAATATTAAAAAAAAAACTCTTATGGCTACCTCTTCTAGACCCGTGGTTTAAGTCTTAGCTCAGACATTTCATACAAAACAAAATATGAAAAGGAACTCTTACGGCGCCTTCATCCCCCGCAGTTTTCTGGCAAAAACTTTGAGAATAAATAAATTTGTCATGAAAAGTCTCTCAAAAAAGGTTCCGCCACTTATGTATAAAATTAATACACACAACATGAATGATGTGAGAATCTAGGTTGTAATCGTGACTAAATTAAGTTAGTGCTGCCTGTCTATTCTAAGATGATTTTGGCCATTTTTATTCAATCTGCACAAGACAAACGGCTTCTAAATGAACAGTCCTATGTCCTTAAAGCAATGTTTGGACGGGCACGTTGGAAAAAAATATTGAAATAGTACCTTAGCAATCGGTTCTAAATAATTATAGCTGTTAGCTTATTAGACGTGAGGCCACGGATTAAACCCTTGGTCAGGCATCTCCAACAAAATGAAATATGAAAAATATTTCGTCGGTGACTTCCTCTCAGTAGATTTCTCGCAAAAACCCGGGGAGTAAATAAAATTGCCATGAAAAGTTTCTCAAAAAAAAAACTGTCGTTCGGAGATTTAAACTGTGAATCCCGCCACTCATGTATAAAATTAACACACACAACTTAGGTGGTATGAGAAACTTGATCGAAATCCAGACTGAAGGGTTTGAAGTGGTGTGAGAACAAAGCCATAATCCTGGTTGTAGAGTTATAGTGATTAATTATGTGTGTATGTATAATTAATTATAGCAGCACAGATGTACATACATTAAAAACATAAGCGTCTTCGTCAAAATACATTGATTAAAAAACATATTACAAAAACATCCTGATATATGCTTGGAAGAGCTTTACTGTTGGCACCTTTAACATCTATGGCTACCATGGCCACGTTCATTAAAAAACAAACCATACTTCAGCTCTCAAAAAAGCAACAATTGGTTTTATTGCCCATTCTTCTTTGATTTTTTTTTTTAACTTTTTTCTTTATTAAAGAAAGGAAACGTTTCATAACTTTCACTGCCATTGTATACCCAAAATTAATTTTTTTTTTTTTTTTTTGAGAGAAAAAAACATAAAAAAATTTATAAAAAAAAGAAAAACTTGGTTTTAATAACATATTAAAAGAAAAATAATAAATAAACGAATAATTAAAAAAATAATTAATTTTTGTATTTCATTTTTTCGATTTTGCATGATAAACTTATTAATATTTTTAATTTTTGGTTTTTGTTGTTTTTTCGCTTTTTAAACAATATTTACAAACAAATTATTATCGTATTGAATACAGAAAACAACAAAACACATTGTCATGGAAGACATTAAAATAATTGCGATAATGTAGAGCAACATTGAAAATATTTAAAATCGTTTAATTAATTAAACTAAATTAAAACACATACACATACACAAAACATTAATGACAAATATCGTACACAAACACATACAAATAAACAAACAAACACACAAATACAACAATTGTATTCGAATAAATGATTCTCAATGGTAATAATCGATTTTTGATTTGATTTAATTTGATTTGGTTTGCTTTGATTGGCCGTTTTTTTTTATCGATTTTTTTTTGTTTTTTTTTTTTTTTGTTTTTTCTTATAGTGAAAGACACCCAGTATTAGTATGAGGGGAATAAAACAACAACTACACAAGCAAAAATACATGCAATAATTGAAAATAAAACAAATAAATACAACACATGCCAAGGAAATACTAAGACTATGATTTGGAAAAATTTTCAGGGGATGAAAATTCGAACAGGTTTTAGGGTGATACCCACAGCTTTAATATTTTTTATTTTATTCTTTATTTTATAATATGTCGAACGGTTTGGAAAACGCTTTCAAATCAAGTCAGTAACTAATATACTACATCATAAGCTCTATAAAGCCATATGTGTTTGCATCTCAAAAGAAATGGGGTGCTTCTATACATCCCATCTTGCGATATAAACTTGCTTATAGAGAATAGCATTTGATATAAACCCATTTATATAGAATAGCATTCGATATAAACCTTTTTATATGACAGGCATCTTCGATATAAACCCGTTTATATAGATAGCATTCAATATAAATCTATTTTTATAGAATAGCATTTAATATAAACCCAATTATATAGAACAACATTCAATATAAACCTGTTTTTATAGCATATCATTCGATAGAAACTTGTTTATATAGAAGAGCATTCGATATAAACCTGTTTTTATGGAATAGCATTTGATATAAATCTATTTTTTAGAATAGCATTTGATATAAACCTGTTTTTATGGAATAGCATTTGATATAAATCTGTTTTTATAGAATAGCATTTGATATAAATCCGTTTATATAGAACATCATTCAATATAAACCTGTTTTTATAGCATATCATTCTCGCTAGAAACTTGTTTATATAGAATAGCATGCGGTATAAACTTGTTTATATAGAATAGCACGCGGTATAAACTTGTTTGTATAGAATAGCATGCGGTATAAACTTGTTTATATAGAATATAATGCGGTATAAATTTGTTTACATAGATATGACGCTGAGAGTTTAGAGCACATTCTGTGCGATTGTTCTGAACTCAGCAGACAAAGGCTTCACAACTTTGATGATATCGTTGGGCCTTGACTTAACTCTGAATAATCCTAGAGTGTCTGTGAATTCAATTCTCTTGTACATCGAGCGAAGAGTGTGGCTTGAAATTTTAAAAAATTCTGCGTACAGTACCAGCTCTGCGCAGTTCATAAAGAACTTCCGAACTTTTCCGAAAGCGACATAAGAGTTAGTCTTGAATAATCCTAAATTAACTTGTTTAAGTCTCAGGTGTTCATAGACAAGGTCGAATATCGTATGGAAATTTATGAGGGGCTTAAAGGTAGCCCGACTTAATCGCAGCCTTGCTATCTTGATCAGAAGATTTTCAGACAGAATCCTGTCACCCAACAAGCATTTTTCCGCTTTTAATATTGTAATGACCGCCATTTGAACTTCACTGCAGTAGTTAGTACAACCTATTACTTAAATCTAATGCAAGAACCTCTTGCCTCAGTCTACTGCGTACAGTTTCTAGATTTCTCAGTTCAGTCTTTATTTGGAATGCTTTAATCAAATATTCCATTGAATAACTTCTACTAATAATCGAACCGAGATATGAAATGTTTATACTCTGATATTGTGAAGAAAAAAAAAATTTTTTTTTTAAATTATTTTTACACAAGAAATTTAATTAATTCATGTTTGTTTATAATATAACATTAAACAAAACTTAATTAAAAATTGTTCCATCTAACATGCCTTAGTATTTTCATTATTTAAAACAAATAAATGAGGTTTTCTTTTTTCATAGCGCTTTGTAAATTTAATTATATTCAATATCTAGAGGCTAAATGTTAGTAAATTAAATATTATTTTTTAATTATTATAAAACAATACGGATGTAAATAAATTAAATAAAAATAACAAATTAACATACAAATGATTAAACATAAATAAATAAACAAATTGTATCATAACTACATACGCGTACATATTATTTCAATTCATAAATGAATTTAATTTTTAATTTAAAAAAAAAAATTGTAATTTGAAAACCAAAAATTAATTGAATTTAAATGAAACGAAATGTGAAGAAAAATACACACAAACAGACAGACAAACAGACAGACAGACATACAATTAAAAATTGCATTACAAGTATGAAATGAAATGAAATGAAAAAAAACAGGGAGTGAAGTAAGTTGAGTAACACACAGTGAGAGTGAGTGTGACAGTGAGAAAGAGCGAAAAGTATGATGAAAAGTGATAATTTTTTTAAATTGATTTTTTTTTATTTTCCGAAAAATATGTGTACATTTTAATGAAACCACAAGCATTATTTGTTTATATTATAATTAAACAAAAAAAAAAAAAAGATTAAAAAAAATTCATCAAAAATTAATTCAAATTTATATTTCATATGACATGACATTCACATTCTATAGACAAAAAGAAGAAGAAAAAACACAGTGGAATAAACATTTCAAGTAAACAGTGCATAACAAAAGTTTTCATACAATTCAATGAGTTGTTTACAATACAAAAGGTAGTGAAACGGTAACGGAAATTGTACAGCCAAGCTGTCTTGAAGGTACTGAATGGAAACAATAGCAGCTCGGCATTAATTTCGTTTGCAGGAAAATGTTTTCTAAAGGTGATATTAAGTTGGATTGGCAATATGCGGGATAACAAATCAGCAGATGAGCTGACAAATAAAAGTGTAGTGCAAATCGTAAACCTGATGGATCGACCGATTAGAGCTCTACTGGGACAAAGGGAGGAACATCTTCGGTAGATTGACCAAATATAGAGACGGATAATGGACTCTTCATGACAGAACAGAGACGATTCATGTAGGCTTACATGAGCCAGGTTAAACCTATGGCAAGGACTAGTATGTAGTACATAAGCATCTCTGCTTTCTTCAGGTCTCATAGATGTGTAAAAAAGCGAAAATATGTTGCCCAAACATTCAGTTGTGAAGATTCCAAATTTTCAGACGATTTTTCTTCAACGGATTTGATTTGAAAGTTTTCTTTCTGGTATTACCTGGCCAGAGATACCTTTCTATTTCCCTCTCTGTATAGAGTTCGATAAGATACTGACACAATCGTGTACTGATATAACAGGGGCAATGAGAACCTGTCCTCTGCAGTGACGCTAAAACCTCTGTTGAATTTAAGTCCACTGCAGTGGTAGTGAAGACCTAATCTTCGGTGACTTACGGTTAGCTTGATGGTGTCCAATATGAAATTCATTAGAGGATTTCGAATCGAAAGGTTGACAGCTACCTTCTTAACTGTCTGTCCTTTGTACAGAACTAGTAGACTTTAAGAACTGCTTCGCAACGACACTTAGTGACAAAAATTAATGGAGTAATCCGAAGATTTCATTCTCTTTTAAAAGAGGAACTATTGTGTGGTATACAGATGGGCCAAGAATGGGTCTTGGAACAGTACTAGGAGTTTTTGATCCCCAAATGTAATATTTCGAATCCGTAGAGATACTCGCTGGTATATTCCATGCGTAAGTCTATGTCACCGAAACATGTGCACAATTCAACTTGAATGGAGAGACATAGAGAGACAGCAATATTATCTGCCAGTTAGGCTGCCACTCAAGCTCTCAAAATTTGTGCAACTTTTTGAAAACTTTTGTAAGGCACAGTAAACAAACCTCTTCTTTCAAAACTTCCAAACATAGAACATAACATTCGCTATTCTACTTTGTTGCATATGGAAGATGCAGCTTGTAAAGCCTTTTGTTCTTTTTTTTTCTTTTTGCTATTAAATTATGACTTCCTGGAAGAGAAGAGAAGAGAAACAACAAAAAGGATGTCATTTTCGATGGTTTTACAAAGTTTTATTCCCCTTTATTTTATTCCTTACCACCAACAAAAACCAAAAAAAAAAGTTTTTTCTGATTATTTCCCTTCTATTCACAACTACAATTTTGATAAGAAAAACTAAACGATAAAATAATAAAAAAACCAAAACAAACCGAAAAAGAAAACACAGACAAACGATAAAAAATAAAAGGGTTCGTCTATAAGGCCACCATAATACATAATATTCCCTCTCTCCGTACAATTATAAGCATTCAGTTCACTTCTGCTGTCAACAATCATGTCAAGGTAAATACGATTACAACTGTAACAAAAACAACAACAACAACGACAAGAACCAAGTATGTGTTCAATGTTTTGTCAACGGAAATTACAATTTTAGTTCCGTTTTTTTCCTTCTTTTTTTTTTCTATTTCTATTGCTGTTTGCTTTTGGGCGTCAAAAAGAATTTTAAAATAGAATTGAAAATGTAAAATAAGTTTAGGTGGGTGAGGGGAGGGTGTACGGTCCTACACATCTAGACACGGAAAGACTTCTCTTGCTTGAATCTTTATTTGGTGGCCTGTTCAACCATTCAATACAATGGCGAACATTATTGACGGTTACTACGAAAGCCAAAACGTATTGTCAATATTTGCCCCACCAAAAAAAAAGGGAAGAAAAAAATCCAAACATAGATAAAATGAACTGAAACTACAACAAAAAAAGAGTATGATTGATAAAAAAAAACATAAAAAATAGGGGAAAATATAATCCATATGGTGGCATAGGAAAACTTTTAGGGAAACTACACATACATACGTACGTTGTATGTAAGCATAAGTAAACATAAGACACAGTGGTATGGAAGAACATAAATAGTGGATGAGGCAGGTCAATAGACATTCAGTTTTTAATCAGTAGTAGTGTTTATGTAAGGGTTTTCCCTGAGCTTCTTTATCGAAAAGCTCCATTTCCCTCAAGTTCCTCAAAAAGTGCTCGCCATAGTGCTACTCAATTCAAAAGTATCCACCGTATCATAAAGACTAAAAGAGCCAGCCTTGATATAGTGAAACACAAACTGATTACTCAATTAGAAAAAATGATGTCAGGTGTGGGAAGGTTTGAACAAACTTTCTGTTGAGGATATAGTAGTTGTAACTGAAGATGTCAGACACCGGACTCTTGATAAGTTTGCATCGCTTTGTTTACTGAAAGACTTCATGTTGCCTTACCGAGTACTTGCATTACATTAATGCTAGTCGTTCACTGCTAGAAGCGTGTAACTTACACTTCCGACTACGAGGAAGACAAGTATTCACTGAATACGATGTGGCACTCTGGCAAATGGCATCGGCACTTATTTTCCAAAAACGCCGCGTTTCAAACGACTACTGCAAGTGGCAATTGTTTTCCTACCTAAACTGTTTGAATAGAAACTGGAGAACTCTATGGTTTCTACAACATGAAGTAACGACGCCTCTTACAAATATTCTCTCGTTTTGGATTGGCCAGCAAGATCCTATTTTTGTTGAAGGGTTTCTTAAAGACACAAGCCTGTATCGATAAGCATCTGACGTTTCAAGCCATCAAAGAGAGGAGAAGTTCAAGCAAAAATGTCATGATTTCATTTGATTGCACAAACTTATGCTCGATGATTGGAACCTTAATGTCTTCTGAAGTGTACAAAAAAGAAAGAGACAATAAGAGCGAGCAAAGAAGGAGATGGGATAATTCAGTGAATGAATGGGAAATGAAAATGACACATGAAAACGGCACGTATCACCTATTTGGCATCCAAAGACTACCTTTATGGTGTTACTTAGCTAGGATCCTTGGCCATTTATCAATGGACGTCTGCTAGAACTCAATAAGCCTGACATGAGACTGGAATTGTGATGTCAGATCGCTGACAAGGATCTAGAACAGATCTCAGCTGATTTCCGCAAAACTATGTGGAGAATAGCTAGAGTTGAATACGATAAAACATCTTCTCCTGGGACAATTCGACATTCAGAAGGAGAAGATTAATTGAACTTAAATAAGGATTCATATGGGAATTGAATTCTGTATCGGTAGCTAATATTTAGAGTCTCCTTTAGGTTCATTCTCTTCCAATGGGTTACAAGATCTCCAAGTTTTTTTTCTACTAGCCACTATGGCTATAGGGGTCCACAATCCTTCCTAACTACCTACGTAGATTTGTTGTGATATAACGATGTAAGTAAATCAATAATTAAGTTACAGAATTACATTTGAAATAACCACTGTTGATGATATTTTATCCTTGATGCCATTCATTTTCTAGAAAATAAAATAAAAAACTAATGAAATACAATGGAAATGGAAGTGGAAGTGAAAAAACCGACAGCTTTTAAATGTGCCACAAGAATAGATAGATGTATCAGAAGTAAATATACATAGTTTTGAGAGAACATATCCATCATCGGAGAGAGAGAAAGAGATGACTTTTGCGGTCATAACTTATGACGCCAATCATTTAACGGATAATAGAGACAGAGTGATGCTGCCATAAATTTGATTCAATTGTGCATTCATTCTTCCATTAGCTTGACATGTGACTTGATAGAAATTTAAAAAACAAAAGACTTTACATGTGTACAAAAGTTTTCTTCTTCTTTTTTAAATGTTATGTCATATAAAATACCGTATATTTATAAAAAAAATTTAATTTTTAAATACTTAAATGTAAGATTATTTGTATTAAGACTTAAGAAATGAAATTTAATAATAAAAAATAAAAAAAAATAATAGAAATTAAACTTACATCTGTCATCTTCGTCCAGGAATATGTAGCTTATTAAAATGGCTCCAAAATACCAAAGAACTGCAAGCAGAGAAAAAACCGAAATTTTAAATTTTGAATTATTTTTTCGTAGATTGATTTCAATTACCGCTAAAATACATTGTACACCTGAATGCACCACTTCCACTATATCGTAGGTAAGTAGACAGTCTTCTACAGATTCCGGACGTAAAGGACGATAAGGATCCTCTGGGTTATGTTTGTATTATAAATAGGCTTACAACCATACCCATTCACTTTTCAAACCAGGAGACACTGCCAGTACCTAAATTTAATAAATCACTGTCCTATAAAGAAAATTAAATGAAAAATTAATAAAAAATTGGTTAAAAATAAATTAGAAAATTAAAAAAAAATCCTTTTAATACAACAATACTCATAGGGATGAATTTTACTTCCACAATTCTTGAGAAAAGAGAAGAAAGCCATTCTTATGACTTTTTAAAGACTGCATCTGAAATAGATTGTTCAGGGGAAAACGGTAAAGGCAAGCTGCCTTGAAAGCACTAAATTGGATCTAGGTATGCTAGTTCAAGACTAGTTGCAGTTGCAGAAAGATCCTAACTATGTTACTGGATAGAAAAAGAGTAGTACAGAGTTTGGGACTGAGGTTGCAGATGAGAAGGTCGCAAATCTAATCTAATGGGATGATCGATTAGACCACCTTAGATCGACTTAGTGATGAGACGGAGATACGGACTCTTCATGGTGGAACATGGGAGAATCTCAGGACATATACGCATGCTCTAGGTTGAACCAGTCTAAAGAGAAAAGACTTCTACAACTAGGGAGATTGGAGAATCTCAGAATACATTTATGCTCCGGGTTAAACCACTCTAGAAGGGAGGGAGTTCTGCTTGATTCGGTTTCAAGGACCAGTATGTGGAATAAAAGCATTCTTTCCTTCTGCAAGATTTACTGCAAATCTGATGATGGACATTCCTAGAATAGTAGACATGCTTTGCAGGGATAGAATAACAGTTTTATTGTCAGTAGACTTGCGTACATAACTACGCGGTATACTCGAATTCCGAATCTTCAACTAAATTACATTACAACGGAGTGATGTCGATATCTCCATACCAACGGCAGGGCGTAACTCTCGCACTGCTGCTGGAGATTACAAGCCCATCTCACCTTCTTTTAATTCAAAACCATGGAGAGGCTCATGGACATCACTCTGCGACGGAATATCTTCGAATCTTCTGTCGAAAAGAAAGCATGCGTACGCCAGAAAGAGGAAGCCATATGAGCCACTGTAACTAGGCTAAGAATACAAAACAGATAAACTAGACCAAGCAATTGGTTTAAGGATGGACAATATATCGAGTAATTGGAAAATTCATTAATCAGTAGAAAGATAGACAATCGCATAGGGGGGGAACTTCCATGTAATCTTCTGGTGAATGGACATTTGATGTCTTTGAAACAAACTGAGTTCAATGTAATAGCAAATGCGTACGCAAAAGTCGTTCTTCTTGCGGTCTCGGGTCTTGCAGCAAATTTCCGTTTGGAATCAGTGGGTGGGCATCCAATGGAAATAAACTGAGACGTTGCTTGAAATGTTTCTGCACATAGAGATAGAAAAATACAAATATTTGCAACCAATTCATAGGCGCTGTCCCAGAATACAATGCTTCCAGGAATAACAATGAAATTAAAATGAAATTCTATGTGCTTTTAAATTTAAATTTTCCTTTTGAAACCCGGTAATTGATAAATTGTTATAAACAGTGAATTGAAGCTATTGAATATTATGTTTAGAAAAGTGTGCTAAGCTAAGAGAGGGTGAAGTTGAAAAATAAAGAAAATTTTTTCTTAAATTTCCTGTGTTTTCTTTGTTAGTTTGACGTTTATGATGGAGACCGCCCACGTAATCTAAGTAAAGTTAACCAACTCAAAACCAATATACGTACACAAGTTTAAATACAAAACGCATACATACATATACACATATATACAAATAGAAAATTTACTTACCCTGTCCAATGTCCCCACATTTAAATAGAAACAAATTAAAAATGAATTCCAGCCAATCCATAGGAAATTCCATATTAAATACTAAAAAAAAAAGAATTGTGATGGAAAAATAAAATTAAAAATTTCTTATGAAAAATTTGAAAAAAAATTTAAAATTTATTACTCTTCTATCTCTTTAACTCCCTCTATCCCCCCTTTCCTGTTTTCTACCTTTTTTTTGTTTTTTTGAAATTTATTTATCGATTGAATATTAAAATGAATGAATGCATGAGAATGAATGAGTCAAGGAACAAAACATAGTATGTACTCGTATTATAATGAGCGTGATTTAATTATTTTTGTTTTCCTTGTTTTAACGAGGAACGTAAAAGTGATAAAGGGGCGGCATTATAAAATTATTAATAAAAACAACATTGTTTATTAATAATACAAGAAAGCATTCATAAATAATTCAATGATAATCAATAGCGCGTCATCAGTAAACGGGAATAAAAATTTAAGAGATTTATTATTAAACAGTCTTCTGCTGAACGAACAGAATAGAAAAAAAATCGATAAAAAAATAAAACGATAAAAGTAGATGATAAGATAAGGAAATATAAACTATTGACAGGGGCTATCGCC
>QOCX01002589.1:1110-21370 GCA_005959815.1 Sarcophaga bullata | reverse complement strand
AATAAACATAATTTTATTAAACAATAACAATAATAACAGTAGAAGAAGAAGAAAAAGCAGAAGAAAACCGTTAACACATATACTCCCACACACAAACACTTAAACACACAGACAGAGAGACAGATACACTAAAGCAAAAATTATGGCTCAACTAGATGTCGACAAAATAGATAACAAGGAGAGAACAACAGCAACAACCGTAAAATAACAATAACGGTAACTGTAACTGTAACAGTAATATCATACCACCGTCATATATCGTTGAAATACAACAACAACAACAACAACAACAACAACAACTACACCAAACCAATAAAACCAACAACACTTTATCAATACATAACGATAGCTAAGCATAGACAACCTAAACTTACACAAGCCAACTTACACCCACACTCACACACGGGGCACTTACTTAGGATGGTAGGGAAGAAGATCCGTTAGTAAAATTTACAACCTTGTAAAGGTAAAGTAAATGGTCTCCCCATAAAATGTGTTACAAAATGGCACAAAACATGACTTTGATGAATGTATGGGCAGGCAGGGGGAGCCATATATGTGCAATAAAAGTTCTAATAAAAACGATTAACGAGGTTTTGTGGGCTCTTTTTTTTCTTGTTTTTTTCTTTTACAATTTCGATTGAACGTGTTTTAGGTAACAAAAACAGACCAGGTTCGAAAAGAGCCCGTTTTGAGCTGAAGTGGTAGGAGTTTGTGGGATGATAAGGCATAAGACTTTTCAGTTGTCGATATTCTCGCATTTAGGGAAGCTAAGACCTTCTGTGCCAGCTTGCAGAGCAAATATTGAAGATAATAATAGTAGGGAAACGTCGCTATTTTTCTTCTGTTAGATACTTTAGACAGTGTCTTGAGGAATATTATGTATCAGACTTACTTACTACTTTACTTTAATTTTTGGGCTTAACAACCCGATTAACGGGTTTCGGGGTCTGTCGTCACAGACATCCTTCAGTGCGGGCCTGCTATGTCAAGCGCGACCTACGCCAGTTGTCCACACAAATCGATGACAGGGCTCCTCGACCTGGTCGGATTTTTCAACACAAACAAGGGTCATGGCCTCTGCACCTAGTCGGCGAGAAGTCTCTGCATTGCGAACGGGTGGAGTGACCGCGGTCCCGGCGGCGGTCGCATCGCTCGATACATTCGAGCGTCATGGGCCTAAGTTAGCATCAGTTCCGTGCGATGTGTGAACGCGGGGCTACACAATGCTCCAGCGGTGGGTTGGGAAGGCTGCGGATTGACAGTTTGGACTGTTGGATCGTATTGCGGGAATCTTTGCCAACTCGGGCACTCTGGGACTGAAGGATTGACAGACCTGGAGGTTTGCGTGTGAGAGGTGTCCCGGTGCTCTGGCGCCTGTATAAACGGACGCTCGGGGAGGTGATGAGCGTGCTCTGATAAGTTGGGTTTCTGTCGCGACGAGAGTGGGGTCTGCTGGTGACGGTGCGAGGGTTTCGGGGGTCTTATTTTAGACCGGATAGGTACGAGCGGCAGTCTGGGCAAGAGTCGAGTCCCAGCTTGATCTCTAGAGCTGACTGTCAGCTGTTTGTTACCAGACAGTCACGTTCCGGTATTGTCTCGTTAGGAAGGACGTAGAGACTGTCACGGTACTCGGCTCCTAATATTTTAAAAAGTTTTATGGTTTCTCTCGACTCATGGAATACTTGATAGATGAATGGACTCTAAGGAAAAAAGAACCGTCATTACCGTCTGCATAATATTTAAAATTGTCAGACTTTTGCTGCTGAAGCATGAAAGGCTTTTAAACGTTTAGAAGAGATTCGATTAGACTTCTGACGGGCATAATTGCTATACAACAGGCTCATTCGCTCATTGGTGGACTCATTGGGTTAAATTAGGGTAGCGGTAGGTAGCTTGCCCATTGCAGAGGCCAGAATTATATCGTCGGTGGGCCCGATGATGGCATAAGTTAATATCTGGTGTAATTAGCGCATGTATTAGAGTGCGTAGACAGAAGCAGATTATTGACGGCGGTTGTGTCGTCATTATTGCGTTCCATTTGATGATTTATTTCCCATCTCTTTTTAGTTTTACGTCCACTGATACGTAGTGCCGCTGTACGTGTATACAATAATTGAAATTTCCCATAAATACTGACCTCATATGTCCAGTGTTCCCAATGCGCCCAATTTGAAGTTCTTATCTCCTCGTACTTGTTTATATTTTTTTTTTTTTTGTGGACGTGTTTGAGTGACTTTATACCAGGTATGCAGCCGGGCCGTGCATTTAATTTTCGCTTACAAATGAGCACCCCTGGTGCAGTCTATTATGAGACGGATATGATTACAAATTAAATACAATTTTCATTGTAACATCACACATTATAACCCACACTCCACATTTATTCCCATACTCCTCTGTTGGATGAGTACATTTATCGTGTAATAGACACGTTGAAATTGCCGAAAGCTTAGGCGTAACAACACACACGCATCGAAAGATTACAAAAGTTTTCCCCAAAGTTGCCATGCCATGCTACAATGCCAGTAATAACGCAGACAGTGTTGTAAACAATCACTAATAAAGTACACCTAAAACACAACAACAACAACACCAGAACGACACATTATCACGTGGCATAAACGGAAGTTTACAGGCACACACTGCAACATGGCAATTCTGTTCAGTGTGATAAATAGAAAACTGCCTATACACATGCTCCAAAATGTGACATACAGACCCACTACACACACACACACATAATTATTATCATCGTCATCATCATCATCATCATCCTCATGCCCGTTAAATATACTTGATATTGCCACCACCAACTCCTTTACTTTATTGGGGAGCATAATCATAATTTTTAATAAAAATCCCCTTTTTACTACCACCACATACAAGCGTACTGACCACCCCCCCCCTATATTTACACGGCTTGGTAAGTAAAAATGTTACATCGTGTTGTAAAGATTCTATGGCGCAAGCTTTACCAAGCATGTTTCATAATTTTGCTTTCAAAAGATGATTTTATTTACCCCAAATAACACCGACCAGTGCACTGTGTTTTAATTTTCGCTGTGTGTTGATGACTGCGTGTGTATTCAACCACTTAAAATGATGTGTAAAGGGATATTATTGTCCTTAAATAGGATACCGTTGGAAATGTGCTGTTAGATAATGTTGTTCAGCAGTATTTAAAACAAAATTAATTAAGTTTGGCTAATAATACCCCGCAATTATTAGCGATTTTGTTCGTTCGATTGATATCTCGCAGTTAGTTCTAGAATATCAGGGTTGCCATTATTGAAATATATTGGTTTGTTGTATGTTCCTGCACGGGACAAGAAATTTTACTTACTAAGTACTACTCTGCACTACATGAAGGTAGAAAGAGAAGAGAGAGGTCAAAGAGAACATATTGTCACATGCCTAGTCGAGACCAAGTTGGTAAATTCGTAGGAAGTCTGTATGTGTACGTATTTCTCCACGATCTTCCCAATTCATTTCATAATTGGTCATTGTAACCCTTCTGTTCAGGATTACAACCCTTATGCATGAGTGGAGGGACCAACAATTTAAAGTCGTTCATGGCAAGAGAGTTTTACCAGAAATTTAATGAGGGGATGTCGCCGAAGAAATATTTTTTTTTATGTTTCGTTTTGTTGGAGATATCTGAGCCAGGAGTTTGAACTATGGCTGATACGGGGCATAGGTTTTTCGATTACCTCATTCACTTTATTTTCTCTATAGGGAGATTGAATCTCGTGGTGGGTTTGAACCATCCTCTTAGTGGCATGTCCGCCACCAAGCCCAGATCTTTAAACGTTCTGTTAACCAAAAACCGATGAAGGCAGGACACTCGCATGAAAAATGTTCCACCAATTCCGTTTCCTGCACATCATGCCAGCTTCAGCAGTAAACCTGGTGTAGCAAGCCGAGCTTGTCAACGAAACTGCCTGTTAGAATGCGAACCGTTCCTTTGGCGAACTCAAGTAGTTCCATGACGTACTCATTAGTATATTCAGTTTTAAAATATTCCTGGTGTTTGCTGGATATGTACTGATAAGTAGATGGCCAACTCAGGTCTGCCTGATATCGAATGGCCATCCATCACTGTTGGTATGAGGAAGAAGAAGAGTTTGTCTTTCATTGCATGTGTCAGTCTACTGCTCGTGCCAAAAAGAAATGGAGTTTTCTGTCATCCTTCACCGAGAGCTCTAATATCGTGATTGCTGCAATAACAAGATTTATTTTGAACTTGGATTGTTGTTGTTTACATGAAAAGGGGTCTTCCACCTTACTTAAAACCCTTCCTCCTACCTTCATGGCCAATTTTGCAATTACTTATCCTTTTCGTCCTTTATATTTCATCTCGAAATACCCAAGTTTCCCTTCTTATAAGCTATGGGAATACTTCCACCTTTACTTGATTATATTAGGCTGATCTTGTCTGTATTATTCAAAGTTCTCTTCACACTGTTGACCCTTACAGTAACTGTCAAACTTTTTGCTCTTAAGAGTAACAATCTCTTACTCTGTTTAAGCCCCAACTGTCATTAAGTATCTGATGGATATCAGAGAGGCTTTTCTGCTATTGAAAATTCAAGCTTATCGAATATGGCGCAGCTAAACAAAGCTTAGCTTGTCTATTTACTCACAATGTCCTTCCTATTGGATTACCTATCGAAAATCGTATGTGTTCCTCGAGTAAAATTCATATTCATGACACAAAATAATTACAACAACAAAAGATTCTTGAGGTTTTTTTTTTTTTCAAAACAATTTCCATATTTCAAGAACATTTCATTACACATGTTAACAACGCAGCAGAAAACTTTTCTTAACACTTGCCAGCGTAACGTCAAAGTGAAAATCTTTTGCGCAAACAAACTTTTGTGTTTTTTTTTTATCTGAAACGGAAATCAAACGAATGGAAAACATTGAAAAACTTTATGCATTTTCCTTATGTGGGAAAATGGAAAAAGAAACTGCAACAAATAAAACAACAACAACAACAACAAAACTTTCCTATTCACACTGGTCTTCTTAAATTCTTTTAAAGTTTTCCAAAGGAATTTTATGCTTCGAAACTGCAAAACGAAATGAAATTTCAAACCAAAATTTCATTTCAAAGATTTTATGGCATCAACACACACACACACACACACACACATCATTACGGGTTACGATCTCTATCCTAACTAACGGAAATCGTCTGCCATATTTAAGTGTCAGCAATATTGTAGGCGATACAGTCTATGCATAGGAAACCAAAGAAGCTTAAGAAAAATTTTTACACCGGAAATGAGAATCTTAAGTTAAGGGATTGCTTCCTAATAAGACGTCATTCCTTGAGTTGAGTCCTTAACACTTAAAAGCCATTAAAAATTCTTTCCATACTTTTGCTTGTTGGCCGATTTATATTGTATTTTTCACAGTCTGTAACTTAAAATATCGTTTTTATGCCACTTTAAGGCATATTCTTACGTTCCATAGCATATTCCAGTAAAATATACTACGAATGTGTCTACTTCCGGTTTCTATAGCATTCTCTTTCGCTCTCTCTATCTCTCTCTCTCTCTCTCTTTCTTTCTCTTTACTTAACAATAACAATCAATTTCTAGCTCTTCTTTCTACGTTTTTCTAATCGGCTTAAAGTCAATCTACTTCCATAAACGTTTGTATATTTTAAATTTGGCCCACATCCATAACTTTAAGAACATTAGGGGGGCTCATGATTTAAAATAAGAATTGTTGGCATGAAAACAGGGGACTGGTTGAGTTTAATATACGCCGGCAAATAACAAATAATGGTTCTTTTATAACGCCTGTATGGCATGTCTAACCTCACTCTTACCCTTTTCAAATGCAGGTCTCCCATAGCAGTGTAAAGCTGTGACAGCTCAGGCTTTATCAAAATTTGTAAATATTTTGAGCTTGATTTCTAGGGAGGAACTATCTCAGTGAATTAACTTTACTTACTTAATTGGTTATTACAACCCTTTAGTCAGGATTACCACCTAGCTTTCCATATCACTCATGTTGTGAATCTTGAATTTATAAATGAGTGGCGGAACCTAGAGTTTAATATCAACTTCGAACGACAGATTTTTAGAGAAGCTTTTAAGTGGCAATTTTATATGTCTCTGACTTTTATCCCAAGGAGTGCTGAGAGCACGACGCCAGAAGAAATGTTTTTCTTATATTTGAGATATCTTAGCAGGGACGTAAACCATGGTTTGTCGACTAATAAGCCAACACACTTCCTACTACTGAAAAGAAGTCGCCAGAAGAATATTTTTGTCGGGTTACTGAATCGAGAACCATGGGCTAATAAGTCAACACATTACCTATCAGACTAAGGCAATTATTACTCTTAAATATAAAAGGATCAATAGGAACATTAAGGATCAATAGATGTAACAATTTAGGACATCAATACGTATAGAAAGACCTCAAGGCTATACCAAAGGGTATTTAAAGTTTGTACAAAAGCTAAATGATCATGCTTGGTAGAGTGATGTTTGCAGAGATCCGCAGAAAAATTATATTTTCATACGTCGAGATATCTCAGCTGGGTGTTGAATCATGGGCTCTAGACTAATAAGCCAACACATTACCTACTAGATTACAGCGATTATTGTTTTTAAAAATTAAAAGGGACTATAAGGGGTCAACGGATGTAACGATTTAGGACACCAACAGATATAGAAAGACCTCAAGGCTATCCAAAGGGTATTGAAAGTTTGAGTCCAAATCTATAATGATCCATCAACGATGGGCACAAGTCAAAGGCTTCCACATCAAATAATCTGGTAAAGTAGAAGCATTCGGTAGAGCAATGTTTGCAAAGTCCTGCCAGTCAGACTTTCTAACACTTATAGGGCCCAGGAGTCCTTTGCGACATACCTACGATAGTAGAACCGGCTTACTTCTAGAGTATTATATCTTCAGGGAAAAACTGCTGCCTTTACAATAAAAAATGTCATGAAAAGGTTCTCAAAAAAATGGTTCATACGGAGTCGTCTTTAAACTGTAGGTCGTCATTCGGCCTAAAGGATTGTAATGACAAAAAACACGGGATTTGGAATAGATTCCAGTTGAGGCATGGGTATGTAAAGATGAGTAGAAGTTGGAGACTATAGAGCACCTACCCTGCAACTGTACAGTCCTTGATAGAATGAAATTCACAAATAACACCTTCAACTGATATTGCTTGTTATATTGGGAAAGAGAAAGTGAACAACCTTGCTTGCTGGGTTTTATGGTATGATTACCCGAACGTTCACGGGACGTAACGGAACGCAACGAAATCTACTTTCACTTCTAGCATGTGACAGGCAATGAAAACCATTACTAAACTTTAATGTAAACTTCGTAAGCATTTGCATTATATTTGTAGGCCATAAACGCATAAACGGTATGTACTACACATTCCGTGAACGTTCGGCTAATTCTATCTTTGCTCTTTCGCAATAGATGGTGTTTTCGGACCTTATTTATTCCATGCTAATTCCTTATTTTGTAACTTTTTATGAGATTTCTATACAAAATTAGTTTTAAATTGTAATTCCAAGTTGACTTGCGATTTGATGAATTAAGTTTGGTTCAAAATGAACTGCATTATCGATATATTATTAGGTTAAGCATGTTAAAGTTTTATTTACAATACAAAGCGTTACGAGAAATCTCTTCTTTTATAATCTAACTTTATGGCCAATAGAAACACTCACCCCCTTAATAACAATAATTTACGCTCTCTCACCCCGTAGTATGTTTTATGTTGCACCTACTTTAACGGGCGTTTAAGTGATTGACTCATTTGTGTTTGGCCACTCATATCTTCAATTGATGGCAGGCAATTGCTGAAGTTGAAGTTGATTTTGATTTTGTCATGAATTGTGCTCTTCAAACGGCGATAGCTGCTGCTTTTCATAGCTGGAAGGAGAAGGCCATAAAATCCATTCTTATTTGCTTTTTAACCTTCTCAGACGTCTTCTTTTTTTATTATAATTTTCTGTTTCGGTTTCTGTTGTATTTGATCTCATCTTGAATTCTAATGTTGTTTGTGTTTGTGGTTTTTCTTCTTTTGCTGCATTTCGTTGGCTTTGTTTGATATCTGAGCTGGGAAAATAAAAATTTTACGGGTTTTCTTTTGTGTGTTTGTGTGTGTTTAGCATTCTTAATAGTTCTCCCTGGCCATAAATTGGTATGTTAAACACAGAAATATGGGCAGAAATAAAAATCACTGCCAAGTCAGTCGTAGTCATCGTCATCATCATCAGCAACAGCAACATCGTTTGTCTGGTTTTATTATTGTTGAAGTGTTGCCATTGCAAATAATGATAATAGTGTTGTTGATGATGATGATGATGGTGATAATGATACTGTTGCTGATGGTATGGATGTTAATGTTGCCGTTGATAAAGCATTAGAAAGTCTATCCGATAAAGTCAAAATAGCTTTAAAAAATGCGTAAAAAAATACACACACACACACATGCACACTCACATATTTGCTTTTATTATTTTTGCTACATAAAAATCATGGCCATCATCTGTTTGTTTGTCTGTCTGTCTGCCTGCCTGTATTTAACAACCTACTCTTAAACACATCACCAAAGACACTCTAAGATCTCCTGGCACAATCATGGAAACACAATCATCCCATAAGTAAGCATTTCAAATGTAATTTTTATGGTAGAGTTGTTTGAGTATAATTCACGTTTTTAATGCAGTCCCAAATATCTTAAAGGCAAGTAAGTCAAGCCATAGACTTGCCTGTTAACGTAATAAATCGATTTGCATTTTTTTTTATTTTTTATTTTTTATTCACATTCTTAAATAGAAAATAAATTTTATTGCCCAAAAGCTCTTAACGTCGTATCATTATCTGTTAGTAAGCGGCGTAATAAAATCAAAAACATCTACGGAATTAGTTAGCAGGCAGGCCTATCAGTTTATCAGTGTGCGTTATATCTTCCTAAGACTAGGGTGTTAAAATTTTAAAGTTTCTGTCACAATTTAAATTCACTTCATATTTTAAAAAAAACATCAATCAATCAATAGATAGCATTCGAACCCAGCTACATGAGTTGTGGTATAATGGGGGATTAATAAATTGAATCAAATTAAAGCAACACAACCACCCTATGCCATGGCATTTGAAGTTTAGAGGGAGAATAAAAATTTCCATGATTTTTACTTTTAAACACCCTGTATCGTGCAGACACCATTTTTTAAAAAAGTTGTTTAAACCTTAATCTTTGGTAGTTAGATTGGATTGGTAGCTTTGTTACCAAAAGCCCTTTTGAGCACACATAACTGCCCGTTGTAATGCCACGGGTATAAGCAGTTCCCATACTAACCAAGTTCCAACGAACTCATAAGTTGAAAATTTGTGTAGCTCGGTGGCTACACACTACACACTAGGCTGAAAGTTTTAGTGAACGAAGCTATATCCCTGATATCAATGGATGAAAGCTCCGATAAGCTATGGCAAGGACCTTAATCTACGCCTCGCGATATATGGTCATTGGCAAAGAAAATGGATAACAGTTTCCTTCTCTTCTGCAGATCCACACTCACGGCAGTAGTCGTTCGAAGGGAACTGCAGACTTTCCGATAACCTTACGATCGAGTTTGAGTAGTTGGTTGGCTTCTATCCATCATGGTCCAAGTGAGTCTAACAATTGAACAAGATTTCTAATTTGTCCAGGATAGGTTTTTGTGCCGAAAGAATTGTAAAATCTTGATCTTGATATCTTAATATTTAGAAGGCTCTTGAATATCTGCTATTTGCAAGGCAGTCGTATTCGGCTTCACTTCTTATATACTAGCTCTTATGTAATTTTCGTTGAAAGGTTTGGCCCGGTATAAGCCACCACTGATTCTTAACTGAAAGGACTCCCTACGAACCCTTTTACCTTTTTCATTTTGTTTTGAAAT
The DNA here is from genome assembly GCA_005959815.1 of Sarcophaga bullata. NCBI lineage: Eukaryota > Metazoa > Arthropoda > Insecta > Diptera > Sarcophagidae > Sarcophaga > Sarcophaga bullata. Next base: position 11,435 of record QOCX01002589.1, on the reverse strand, counting down.
TCGCTCTTGGTGGACAGCTACCCCTATAGGCTTTTCAGAAGACATGTTGGAAGGAGGATAGTTTACAACCTTTTAATCAGGATTACGACCTAGTTTCTCACACCACTTGTGTTCTGTGGGTTAATCTCATGTATGAGTGGAGGAACCTACAATTTAAAGTCGACTCTGAATGACAGATTTTTGAGAAATTTTTATCAAGTCAATTTTATTTTTACTCGCAGAGATTTTTGCCAGAAGACTGTTGAGAGGAAGTCGCTGAAGAAATATTTTTTTTTATTTCGTTTTGTTGGAGATGTTTGACCGGGGGCTTGAACCGTGGCCTCATGTTTAATAAGCCAACACACTACCTACAAGGCTACGTTAGCACATCTACCGAAGCGAAAACGAAGCGAGTGGTCATGCGGGTTCAACTCTTGAACTAATTGAACTTTGTAAGGCTTTATACCGAGATCCTTTTGCCAAATTCAACGTAAACTAGTGCGTGAAATGTTTAATGCTTGAGGACTATGATGAGTAGATGTTGATGGAGTCTCACAGATAGTCTCAGCCACAGCTGCTATATTTTCGGGTATACGAACTGTATGAGCACTCTTACACTCTCGTATCAACAACAATATTGCTTCAGTGACGTCCTCTCAGCAGATTTTTGGCAAAAACTCTCTGGGAGTAAATCAAAATTGCCATGAAAAAGTTACTCAAAAAAATCTGTAGCTCGAAGTTGCCATAAAGAGAGTGAAGTGAATGAGGCAATCGGAAAACCTATGCCCTGTATCAGTCGAGGTAGCCAAATAGGTATTGAGTTGGCTTATTAGACGTGAGGATACGGTTCAACCCGCCAGAGTCGGGTCCATCCGCTAATGCATAAGATTAACACACAGAACATGAGTTGTGTGGGAAGCTAGGTTGTAATGCAGACTGAAGGGTTGTAATGACCAAATTATGTTTATGTATTGAGAGGCCTATTTATTGATTTTTAAATATTTTTGAAAAATGTTTTGTTTTGAGAAAAGGTTTTTTCTTTTTCAAATTAAAGGCATATCTACGGATTAATTTTCCCATTTAACCATGGCCTTGACTATCTAAAGTTATTATATTACCACGCTGTTATAAATACTTTTTATAATACAAAAGGGGATTTCTATTTAAAATTATTGAAATACAAATACAAATGCAATGAAAAAAAGTGTAATTAAATCATCATTTTATGCAGCAACGTTTATAATGAAAGTACTGACGGACTTGATTGCTCATGGAACTCAAAAACCACAAGCACTTCATTCCGCTACATTCATCAGTCCATCAACATGATCATCATTGTCGACATGTACATAGACTATAGGGGAAGTATTACTCGAAAAATTCTCGGAAAATAAAATTAAAAAACTAAAAAAGGCAAATAAAACTCCCCCCACTTATTTTAATTATATTTTCAGAAAATGTATGTACAAATAACTGTTAATATTTATTTCTTTATTTAATTATACCTGTATTGTACGAACAGAAAAATAATAAAAAAAAATTTTCTGTTTTTTCCTGCACGGGTTTTTTTTTTTGCATTTATTTGTCGGCAAGTAGTGAGAATTTTCATTTATTTCATTCCACATCAGTTTGGTTTGTTATTTCCCCTTCACTGGAAACACAAACACAAGATAACAGATACTTATGACATGAAGATAATGCAGAGTTACCGGAGATGAGTTGTATGTTATGTATACTTAGTTAATAAAACTACCTGCGGTTTTATTTTATTCGTTTGTGTTCTTTTCTTTTGAAATATCAACAACAACAACAACAACAACAGAAACAATTATTTAATCTTTTTAAATGTTGTAATACAATTAAAACAAACAGCAAATATAATAATTTAAGGCGTGTGCTCATTTTGGGATTTTTAATTCAATAAAGAAATCATTCAACTCTATGACCAGGCATGTCATTTCAGTTCTGCTCTGTATATGGTTAACAGGGGAATTTTTAATGATTCTGCTCTGAATAGGCACTTTATCTTGTAACACAATGAAAACAACAAAAACATTTTTTTTTTGCTTTGAAAGTAAATTTCAGAGAATTTAAGAACATGATAGTCAAGCTGTATGATTAACTCCAAAATAGTTAGGGAGTGTCGCCGCCGCTTAGACTTTCTTCCTTCCTTCCTTCCTTGTTCTTACTTATCTGGATCGCAGGGCACAGCCACATTCCGGGAAACTGCAGGGCCGATGAGCTCGCTACAGTGGACGCACTCTTTGCGGAATCCTTTACCTCGGTTCAATTGGCTATTGTGCGGAAATTCCTTCAGGACGCCAACCTATCCTGGGTTAATGAGGAATCCTGCTCAACTGCTAGGCTCACTTGGCTCTCGATGGACAAAAGGTGCACCAACCAATTTCTCGAACCTGATGGCAATGTTATCTCGATCACAGTGGCCATGCTTACAAGTCAGTACGTTATGGGAAGACACGCGGAATGACTTCTGCCATGGATGCGGATCTGCTGAGGAAGAGAAAACTGTTTCAGTTCCAGTTTCTTTGTCAGTGTCGAGTACCCGAGACAAACAGCGGCGATACCAGCAGAAGAACGTAGGACCCCCATGCACAGATGGCAGTCACGTTGTGAGAACAGTTTAAAGGGAAGATGGACTTGTCCCTTGTCCTTGATATAATCTCTTGGATGGAGAACGAACATTGCGAGCTGAATTTCTTCGTGATCCAGTTTCTAACTAGTCAAGGATATTTCAGGAAGTACCTGCTCAGATTTGGACATGATATCTCTCCTCTATGCCCAAACTGTGTAGATGAGGAGAAAGATGCTGGCCAGATTTAGATGGCCCGGGGAAACGAATTTTGAATCAAACCGGATTATAGGCGAGGCATTGAATTCTAGGATTTTATAGAGCCAATACAGCCAGAGAATGGCTGAATTAATGTGATAAAGCTTTAAAGCTAAACGCGAAGTAATACCTTATTGCAGTCCCGTGGGGGTAGACTGGTCGAAGAATACAGGGGGTGGGCTTAGTACGTAGGCACCAGAAGATTCCCAGCTCCAGCTCAAGACAAAAAAAAAGACCAGAGGCAGTAAAAATTTAACTTGCAAGCAAAGGCATGTCTACGATGTCATAAAGCACATCACATGAGCCTTTGTATACTCGTACACTCATTACAGATTGTGACAAACCGATTGGCACTATTTTTCACTATTCTACCGGCTTGCCTGCCCGTACTCAAATATTCTAACTTTGAGCCTCTTTCACAAGTTGAAGTCAACCTTTTTTCCGCCAAGACTAAAGTGATATGATGCCACTGAGGATCAGCTGTGGTTTCTATATGAGTTCGTACAATTTTAGCTGTCATTGCCTGCTGCCTTCATTTTAATTTAACGATGGCCTCTTGCAGAATTTATAGGTTCCTTAAAAGAGTGATTTGAATTAACTTGAATTAACTTGAATTAACTGTTTTAACTTTTTTAATTCCTTAATTTCTTTCGATTTTAAAACGTAATTGATCGGGATTATAGTCAACAACTTTAATCAATTCACTCCTCTGCCTGGTTTGATTGATTTGAACTGAAAATTTCATGAAAATGTTTCAAGTAGTCCTGAAATAGGCCTCCCACAATAAAACAACATATCAAAGAAATATTTTTTTTTACTTTTAATGACAGCAATAACGTGAATACTCTAAAGTTTTATCTAACACTTAAAAAATCGCAACTCGTTTAACATGCTAAATGTAGGCCTCTTATCGACAAAATTAAGAAAATATTTTTTTTTAATAAAAAAAATAAAAAAACATTATAAAACAATATCCAACGTACATTATGTGCCGTAAAAAACTATACACAAAACATTTTATATTTAACAAAGTCACAGTCTCTTCATATTAAAGAACCCGCTATCTAGGCTTACAGTGCAGCTCCATTGCCATTGTCTTAACATACGAAGAGAAGCTTTGTAAAAGCTACACCTTCACGCTACACTGGACCACATACACATTTGCATATGGCGCTTAAATCGGGCCAGTCCTCATGGCGATATGATCCACTCTCACTGCCAGTGGTTTTTTATTTTCTTTTTTTCACTCGAAAAATAATATTTTCTATGAAGCTTGTAAAAGTAGTGTTTTAAACCGCTTTTGAATAAAAAAAAACCAAAAAAAAAACAAAAAAAACTTTCCAAAGTGACTGTGTTCAAAACATGTTGGTTAGATGGGTAGACAATATGAGACATACCAGCCAGCAACAACAACAATAAAAACTGATGACGTTTAAAATTTACCAATTTTGCTATTGTAGTTGTTACCTATCAGAGGTACTTTTTATTCCAAAAAAAAAACAACAACAACAAAAAATTGCTTCCAAAGAGTATTTTCAATTAGTGTTGCCATGTAAAGACACAAATTATGGTTGGTCGGTAGGTAGATAAGCTGTGGTTAAGAATTATAATGAGTATCTGTGGAAGACAAAGACAAAAAATATTCAAAATGTGAACAACAAAAAAAAAAACAAAAAAACAAAAACGTGTGTGTACTTTCTTTGGTACCGTGGGACCAGAAAACCTGATCAAAAAAAAAATGTCTTCAAAACATAAATCTTTTGAAAAGAAATTTTTCTTATTGAAATAAAAAAATGTTCGAAATGTTAGTAACAATCAACAGCATGAAATATTTATACAAATGATTACAAAAACGGTTTTTAGGGGAGGGCCTATTTTATAGACAATCATTTACCAAAGGAATTTCGATATTCTTTTCAAATTTTCAAGAAATTTTTTATTTTTTACTATAGAAAGCTTATTTATTGTCATGAAAGTTGTATTTTTATTTAATTTTCTAGAAATATTTTTTGGAAATAAATTTATAGAGGCCTATTTCTAAAGTTGTAGAACGTTTTATAAAATTGTTTCTTTTGGTGAATATAGTAAATATATGCCAAGAAAGTTTCAAATTACTTTGTTAATTTTTATAATAAGAGACCTATTTACTTACTTTCTTACATAACTAGTCATTACAACTTTGTAGTCAAGACTACAACCATGCTTTACATACCACCCATGTTGAGTGTGTCACTTTTATACATGAATGGAGGCAACTACGGTTTAAAATCGGGCAATTTTATTTGTACGCTCAAAGTTTTTGTCAGAGAAGTGCTTAGAGGAAGCCACAAAGAAATATTTTTTCATATGTCTGACCGGGGATTTGAACCGTGGCCTTTCATCTAATAAAACAACACACTACCTACTATACTACGACGACTTCTAAAGTTGTAAACCGTTTCTAAAATTGTTTCTTCTTCTAGCTTTAACTATAGTAAATATATTCCAATGAAGTTTTAAATTTCTTTATCAATTTTTACAATAAGAGGCCTATCTACTTACGTACTTACTTAATTAGCCATTGCACCCCTTTAGTCAGGACTTCAACCATGTTTTACATACCACCCAACGGAAACTATAGTTTAAAATCGACTTCGAACGACAGATTTTAAGAAAGTTGTCAAGGCAATTTTATTTTACGCTCAGAATTTTTGCCAGAAGAGTGCTGTGAGGTCACTTAAATGAATTCATTGCAGCATTTGATCGGTTTGATGTAATTCTCGATCACTCTTTCATACTTTAAAGCATTGTCTGGGCGATAACTCCACTAATGTTAGTCTTAAATCCTTAAATATTACGAAATTATCCGCATTGACGCTGTCAATGACGTAGCTCCACAAAAAAATCAGAGGGCATTAAATCAAACGACCTTGATGGGCAATTAAGGTTTCGCAAAACTTTCCTTTGCTCTTTCTGGAAACCCCTTATGCAATAAGCCATCGACCACCACTTCACAACTTTCAATACAAACGTACATAATTGGTTTTTACAGCCCTAGCGACCTAGCTCTCTTTTACCAACCATATTATGTGTGTTAGTTTTATACGTGAGTGTCTGTACTTACAGTTTAAAGCGGATTCCGAGCGACAACTTATTGAAAACTTTTCATGGCATTTTTATTTTACTCTCAGAGTTTTTGCCAGAAAAGTACTGAGAGGAAGTCGCCGTTGAAATATTTTTCAGCTTTTTGGAGATATCTGATCTGGGATTTGAAGCGTAGCCTCACGTCTAATAAACCAGAACACTACTATTACTGCTATACTACGGCGAATTCACAATTTTCAATGGCGGGCCATAAAAGTTGTTTAGCATATGATCATTGATTAAGACTTTTCCAGGTTTACAGTTACAATGTTGGCTTCAGGCTAAAATTTGTACCTTACAGAGTTCACTTTTTCCAATCCTTGATGATTTTTTCTTAAAAAGAATTTTTGAATAATTAGCATTGCAAGCCTGCTACTTTAGCAGCCAATCAGCAAATCTACGAGGATATGAATGGTCAGCTAGCTTTAATTGTTGCCTGAGATGGACTTTCTGTGACTGGGGATGCAAAACGAAATGCAAAAATGCAAACATAGACCCAACTACTGAAAAAATGGTTTGGATTTACTAGAAGAGACTATACCTTCACCTTCCTTTATTATCTTGAAAAAAAATTTTGGTTCTTAAGATATTAACAAAACACTGTGCTCCCTTTGATAAAAGCGATAACTCGTTAACTAAAAAATAAATCAGGTGATGTGTAAAGTACAGTTCGCTATCACAAGAAAACAGTCAACCATCATATCATGACAAATAGGCCTGATAACTCGAAAATGGCTAATAATATAACCGCAATTTAAAAACAAAACAATTAAAATATCACATGACTCCGACCAAGAATTTAATTGGGTCAACGTCAAGTGATTTCATGCGATAGATTCCGATAGATTCCGATAGATTCCGATAGATTCCTTGTCAATAACTCGAAAACTTTTACAAGACGGCCATATCAGTAATTTCTGGAAAATTGACACGTTAATAACTCGAAAACTTGTGTTAACTAACATCATCATAAACAAGGGTATAAAAGATAAAGTTTTTTTCTTTTCTTTTTAGTTTCATTAATACTTTTGCACTTTTGATAACTCGTAAATGCAAACCATGTGACTAACTGTCTGATTATAAAAAAAAAAAACTATGTTGATAACTCATTAACTAAAAACAAAGATGTTAAGATAACGATAAAATATTTAAACTTTAAACACAGTAAAACATTTTAAGTTGACACAATTAAATAATTTTGGTTTATAACTCGTTAACTTTCTGTCCCATTTGATTATATTTGTTGGTAAAGGAAAAGATAAGAGAAACATGGTCTTATAATTATATTACGGGGTATTAAAATTGGCACGTTTATGGCACTTTGGTTATTCTGAATTTTATTTCATATTTCCGAGAATCTTAAAATCTTAAAATATCTTCGTCGAATATAAAAACAAAAATTATTCACATATGTGGGGCCTATTTATAGTAGAAAACGATTTCATTTCATAATTATATGCTCATAATAATAAATTATGAAATAAGAATTTTGCGGTTGATTAATTAAATGATTTCATTATTACAGCCAGACACACAGACAGACCGACAGACAGACACACAGTCATTGTTTTAAATGGCCGTTGAGCAATTCATTCTGAAACATTGTACGAAACATGAGTTCGTGTACATGCGATTATCGTTATTGCAACAAGATCGTTTAATTATTTCTCTCTCTCTCGCTCTCTCTCTCTCTCTCTTTACTTACGGTTTCTTTAAATGCTTTAACTAACATAGTACTACGCTCACAATTCAGTGAGAGAACTGACGAATACAATATGAAGTCGTAACGAATTTAATCTGACCTACACAGTGTTCTATAAAAAATTTATTTAAAAAAAGTTTTTTCAAAAACTTTTTCATACGTTTTGGGCGATATCTTTATGAAGTAAGACTTGGGAAACTAGCAGCCTAGATACGGTCTTTGGCCGTAGTCTCTACAAAAATCTAAGGTCGTTAAATTGCATGGTCTTTGTGTCCAATTTAGAGCGCTAAAACAACAGAAATTGCCCGTTTTGTGCGACTCGTTGCACCATCTCGTTAAAACGACATACCATCCAGGTCATGTACCCTAGCAAACTAAAAAAAATCGGTTATCATTCAGCCCTAGCGCTCTGAATGATGCCTGTAAAGCATAATGCACACCATAATGTCACCCATTCCAGAAACTGTTGCTTTCTCACAATCTCATCAGGGGTCTTCTATCTCTATATGCGACAATTTTGTCTTGTTGACGCACCCAGTCAACATATTTACGACGTTGGGAGAAGTCAGCATATTTACGGTTTTAATTGCTTCAACTAAGCCCAATCTCCATATTCTTATGCAGCTTCAAATATTATTTTCGTTGCATGGTCTCAGATATCTAATTGACCTACTGTAACAGGTTCTAGGAAGACAGGATTGCCAACCGAACAACAGACTTTTTTTTTGGAAAACTTTTCATGATAATTTTCTTAACTCTGAGAGTTGTTTGCAGGAATCTGTTGAGGGGATACTGTCAGAGAAATATTGTTTACTATCTGTCTTGGAATTTGAACCGTGGCCTTATGTTCAATAAGTCAACACACTCCTACTAGACTACGGAGACTTCATGGCATAGTAACGCGTAATTATATAGTCTCTTGTAAACAAATGCTAAGACATCGTCAACCCCATATAAAGACTACTGGAAGGCGAAACCAGGTCCGTCTCCAAACTGAGTGGACCTATACATCGTTGAGGCAAAATTGATTGGGAAAATGAAATATTGTTTGTATACGATACATTACAGCGTCCTTCATGCAGAAATCATGGATTATCTCAAGCCAATTAAATAGCTGCTCAGTTGCAGAATACTAGCTGAGAATATACTGCCAGACTTAGATACCCAGGCGGCCCTTAGAACATCCTATCTATATGGCGGATTATCCGAAGTTCTCCATTATTTGTGTTCCTGGCCCGAATGAGTACCAGACTCGTAAACACCGGATACCGTAGCTGCTATTGGGCTGCATGTTAGATCTGAAATTTCTAATAAATTTCACTCCTTTGTTAAGATTCTGGGTAGAAAAGGCGCCCTGTTCGAAGACTAATGTGAGTTGGTCGAATCTTAACAAAGGGAGCATAAAACACCTCATTTTTCTCTTTCGACCAAAAATTTGCTTTGTAATCGCCCAGGTTTTCTGCAGAAGTTGTGTCTCGAAAGATGTCTACCACTTAATGTGTCACTTCCTAGCGCTTGTGCGGACGCGTGACAGAACTCTAGAAAAAATAGTCATAGCGTATCCAACGGAATTGTCTGAAGTTTGGTGAAGGACATTAAACGATATATAAGAGAGTTTGAGTGGCTTGAGCTCAAGTCTGGATTGAAATTGCAAATGGTAGTACAATGGGCCTAATAAATCGGGAATCTTACGTGATTATATGAAGTGACGCCATCTAACCTAACTTTCTTGTTACTTCGAACCTCTGATACTGTTTCATAACCTTATCTTGTTTTACTATTCCACTTCCCAACACTTTTTTATTCTCTTTTTTTTATCATTCTAAAGAATTAATTCCTTTAGATCCTCAATCATTTCGTATTCAGCATGAATTCTTAGAACATAAAATCTTCAACAATTTGCGATAAACTAACGAGACGCATTCAACAAATAGGAAATTCCCCGCTCGTAAGGTATTAAATCTAATGGAACCTATAAAAATAAAAATTTTTAGAGAAAAAAACAACAAAAGCAATCAAAATGAAGCGACATTTTGTTATTGACATTTAAAGGAAAGGAGAAAAACTACAACAATAGCAACAGCAACCAACACCGATAACATGTTGACCAAGTTACCATGTTACCATATACAACGTTGAAGAACAATCAAAGTCAATGATATTGAAACTTTATGGTATACGCCACTAGGTCTTAACTTGTTTTTGAAGTGTTTAACAAATATGTATCCATCGTCTAACAGTGCACAATGGGAAATTTAGTAATTTTTTTGGAAATAATTTTTGAGCTTTCTAAACAATTTTATTTTTTTTATAATAAATTTCAGTTTTTAACGGCTTTTCTGTGGTATATGACTAGAAAAAGCTTTCATACGATCAAGGCAAATAAGATCTTCTTATCAATTGCTATGCTGTATGTTAGCAAGTTCTGGATTGACAGGATTGCCATCTATAGTTGCCTAGAAATAACAGCCTCTAAGAAAATAGTTTGAATTGTTGTATTGGGTATAATTGTAAGCAACTTTTCAATCCATACGTACATAATTAGTCACTATAACCTAGCTTCTCACAACACCCATATTGAGGGTATGTTAATTTTTTACCAGAAAACTGTTGAGAGAAAGTCGTCTAATTAGCTACCGCTCTACCTACTAGGCTACTAATATTAAAAGAAAA
>QOCX01002587.1:6536-21385 GCA_005959815.1 Sarcophaga bullata | reverse complement strand
GAGACAAAGGCGGCATAAAACTAAAGTAACGATAATTATTTCGTTCTTAAGTTTCGTTTCTTTCGTTAAGAGATATAAGCACTGTAGAATTCCAAAATTTTTTCATGCACACTCCTTAAATTATTTTTGTATTAAAAAAGAAAATAAATTTTCTTTTAAAAATGCGTTATTAATTCGCATTTAAAAAAAGAAATTCGTCATCGATAGATTGTGTATAATTTTTATGTGGCAATAACTCGTTTATCAATGCGTCAAATGACAAAGAAATTTTAAGAATTTAAAAATTTATTTCTTTTCCATTCAATTCAATTGAATTTTTTTTTTTTGAATGATTCTTTATTGAAAATACCGCCACCATATTTAATAGCGCCTTTACATGCGATTTCATACAAAAGGAGACTGCTTTTAAAACGCATTTCATTTGAAATTTAATTTTTATTTTTTATTTATTTTTTTTAATTTCTTTGTATTCCAAAGAATATGATGAACAGCTGAGATGGAATACTTTCGCTGGCATAACACCATGCCGATGATCTGAAAGGCTGAATTGAACGCCAACCGCTGACGATGGCGATGATGATTATGATGATGTTCATGTCAAAGCAATATTATGGTGTTACAGACTGCCAATTCCATTGAGACTTGTTTTATTTTCCATTTATTTTATTCGTTTATGGTTATCAATAATAAAATTTATTTTTTTTTTCTCCTCTCCTTCTCTCTTCTGCTTTATTATGCATTAACAATTTCCACATAAAGCCTGTGCTTGTACACTCGTACGATACCCCCCTAATACCTTTTTTCACTTTTGGTTCTTATTTTTTTGCTTTTAAGGCGGTATTGGAATAGAAATTCAAGTGCCAAGTGAAATAAATTTAGAATTCATTATTAACTTCTGTATAAAGAATTGAACTGTGTACTTCCCCTTTCCCTCACCTATACAGTGAATTGGCCAAAAGGTCTGGGTCATTGCAATTTCTATTCACATTCTATGTGATGCGATATGTAATCGTCAAGTGCTTTTGCCGCCTGCAGTTGTATTTTAATCAAACAATTGATCACTTGTTGTTGTTGTAGTAGTAGTTATTGTTGTTGTGTTTTGTATTTTAATCAAGTGTAAAATAAATCATTAATAAAAAATGAAAACATAATGAACGAATAATTGAATACCCTATAACAACTATAAACACATTAGTAGCAGCATTTGTGGTGCGGCACACAATTTGGCAGCCTAAATGCCCTCATTGTTGATACCAATTCTCTCATTGTCGCGAACAGACATAGACACATAGAAGCCTTTAAAACAATAATTTCTAAATACAATAAAGTATTCTGTCTTTAACAGATTGCCGCGCCGCATATGCAGCGCCTAATTTGTTTATAGCATAACAATTATCTGTTTTTGGGTTATAATAAGTCTTATGCCAAGTATCATACTTAATTGGTCATTCAGTCTGGATGATGGACCTAATTTCTCACACCACTTATGTTGTGTGTGTTAATTTTTATACATGAGTGACGGGACCTACAGTTTAAAATCGAACGACAGATTTTTGAGAAACGTTTCATGGCAATTTTATTTGTTCTCCGAGTTTTTGCCCGATATCTGCTGAGGGGAAGTCACCGAAGGAATATTTTTTTTTCATATTTTCCTTTTGATGTCTGACCTGGGGTTTGAAGCTAACACTACTAGACTACGGCGACTTTTCAATTCAATTCTGATATATCTTCTTTAATGCAATATAATATGTCTCTGTTGGACCACAACATTCACATTATAAAGACGTCTGTGTGACATCTATTGAACTGTGAAAAATTCCTATTCAATGTTATCGCGTAATGTTTTTTGTCCTAACTTAAGGTAGTTCATTAGCGATGGTCAAGTTATTCCACTCCATGCTTAGCGCGAGTGACTTTACTGTGAAATTAAATCCTCCTCTTACGGACTTATCCTGTGCGTGGCGACTCATAATAAACGATTCGTAGAAGAGAGAAAGCGAGGAAGCGAACCGGGTCTAAGTCTCTTTCCATTGCAGGCACGTTGCCACCTAGCGGGTCAATCAAGTTCAATTAATAAGCTTTTCTGCTGTGATACCTGTTCTAGTCGCATCATAGCTTTTAAGTGCGTTTCTATGCCCAGAGTTCCTCAGAATAATTTGACAATTTACGGAGATTTGGTGCAACATTCTTGGAACGCCATGATTGTAACCCTGACTTCTGCCTCAAACACACTGCAGTCACTCTGCCATTTCGCTGAAGAACGTCGCATGTTAAAGAAAGTTTTTGACTGAAGGATGTGTCTTCAATGACTTTATGCAGCATTAAAAAAAGAGGAATAAGGCCATATGAATCCAGCAGTTCACCGAGCTCAACTTGCCTACTGTTCGAGGAAAAAGCTCAGTAGGAAGACAATTTAGCATGGCGTAAAGTCCTTCTGTAGCTGAGATTGTCCTCAGGCCACTACTATTACTACCGCTACACTACTACCTCCTCACATTGTGTAAAATATTTCGTTTAAAGTGTGATAAAAAAAGACCCTCAAACCCATGTTTTCAATTTCTTTTCCAATAATTCATCTGTTTGTCGGCTGCCTTTTTAATTCTTTATCAAGCCTTTCACGTTTGCGGTATTCGCTTTGAATTAAAAACTTCGTTTGAATATTTATTTCGCATCTCAAATTAATGAATTTTTTTTCCAGCTCTAAATCACATGCAGATGTTACACGTTTAATTAAATTAATTTTTTTTAATTGCATTTAAATAATTAGCAAAGTAATTATCGAATAATAATAACAACAACAACTACGTGACATTTATTTCTAAAACAGTTAATCTACCGAATTGCCAACTGTCGTGTCGTTTACACCATTCCTTTAATAATTTATTTTTCCAATACATATCATCTACATCATTGCTTCTCTTTTGAATTCCTTATTAATCCTTTTCACGTTCTGAGCACATGCACGGGAACAATTTAGTTTCAGCATTAAATCAATCAAAACAACAACAACAACAAAAAGAAAAACTGCTGATGTGCTATACCATCTGCAGATGTTTTCTTCTATTTTTTGCTATTGTCAGAGATGACATTTAATCGATTAATTTTTAATTTTTAAATAATCAGGAAAGCAACTAAACCAACAACAATGAAAACAACAACTATTTACAGCGGAATTTAATATTTAAAGATTCCCAATTCATTTCTTATCAGTAGATTTCGTAGAATAAAAAAACGTTTTTCATTGTGATGGACTTTAAAACGCCCTATAACGGTCCTTTAATAATTCTACGGTTATAATTCTACCGTTGTTAACACAATTTGATTGTTAGGAAAGACTACGGATGGCATATAGGAAGAGAGTAGTAGCTACGCTAGGCTACTACTTAGGATCTTAACAATGGCCTCCTATGGAAATTTTATTTAATCTCCAAGTTTTTACCAGAAGACTACTGAAAGAAAGATGTCGAGATAAATATTTAAAGTCGTTACGATCGAGATGTCTAAGTTGGAGTTTGAAACATGGGCCAACGCCCTACCTAGTAGACTATGCTAATGCGGCCCAACAAGTTGAGTCAACGGTGGCTCGTCTTCACCTAATTTACTTATAAATTGTTATTTTAACATCGTAATTTTCAAAAAATTTTAATCTTCAACCAACCATCGACCCATCAGCCATTCAACATAATAATTGTTTGTGCACAATTATAAAGTCGTAGAACGAGTCGCAACTTGTAAAAGCCGCTTAAGGATACACTCAAATATTGTACGACTGTATTTGGTATAGGTTGCCATCAGAGATCAGCAATGAGTATTCAAAAGGATGAGTAGAATCGAATCATTATCATAATTTCTGATATTTATACGCATTCGTACTTATTTTAATATCATTGAAGCTCTACTCATATTCAAAGTTTGAAGTACTCATCGTATTCATACTCAACAACACGCATGATGTTGTTGATTTCCATGACTCAACTTATCCACGACTAACAAAGTAAGTATGATACTCGTACGAACACTAAAGTACTCACTAGAAAGTTGTGTGTTTGCTCTGTTTGCTGTTCTGTCTTTTTTGCTTGTGTGTCTTTTTTTCTTTTGTTGTAAATGCAACAATAACTACTAAGACTGTACATTTTGATGACTGATTCGAGTCACTCGAAGTATATTTCTAAAGCTTATGAATCTAAATGAGTAGAGGCTTACGAATCAAACATATTTCGAATGGTATTAGTTTGATGTCAACGTTGTATTCATACTTATTGCAACCTGTACTTATAAATGAATGTTGTAGTGAGTATGAATGAATCAGAGTACATATGTAGTTAAATTTTAATATTGTTGACTCGCTTATATTCAAAATTTCATTGGTGCCTATGAGTAGCCAAAAAACGATTCGTTGCCGATCTCTGGTTCGTACTCGAATCATACCTATTCTGTAATTCGTGTATGTGTTGAGTAAAGGAGAGACGAAATCAGCAACATCATTCGTGTTGTTAAGTATGAATATGATGAGTACTTCAATATGAGTAGAGGTTGCATGATATTAAAATAAGTATGAATGCGTATAAGTATGATTCGATTCTACTCATCTTTTTGAATACTTGCTAATCTGTGGTTGTAACCCTGAATAAAGATTTAAGCCTATCAAACAACTGCAAATGCATGAATATTTATTATTAACCCTGGCAATGAGATATTTGTTGCCATCCGACTTATAACGATGTTTGTAAGCTCGGTTTTAACCGGGTTTAATCAATAAATTGACATTCAATGGAAAAACTAAGCACAGCTTAAAAACTGTTATATATAGACAATAGAAAAGCTTTATTTTCTTTAAAATTAGTCGGACTAATTTCCCCCATCAAGTTTATGTTTCCTCTCAGTCACACGAATATTTATTATAAAACAAACAAAATATTATCACACACACTCATTATCCTTCTCCTTATACATTAATATCAGCATAATTATCATAATAATTATCATAATGATTGTTATTAATTGTATTTATTATTGCAACAATATCCATTCATTTATATTTTGTTTTCTTTTTTACAAAGAATAATAATTATCAGAATAATAATGCATAAATTAATTAATAAACACCATCTTATAATATTGTCTATGGTATGTGTATACAATATAATATTAAATGTAATTAATTAAAATTGATTTACAATACGTTCATTCATTCATTCAGTCATTCATTCATTCATACACTCACTCTTTCATTTATTCATTAATTACGAAAACAAAACAGAAATAAAAAACAACAACAAAAAAAATGGAAAATAAATCAAAGAACAAATTTCAACAAAATTTATCTCGTAAATATTCCACTTCCAACCCCTCCATTTTCAAATCATAATTTATCCGCTTGTTAAAAGAGAGCCAACAGCAACAAAAAAAACAGGACCCTTAACTAAATAAAAATAAAATAATTAATGTTTTTATTACATTAAAACAACACTAACAACAACAACAACAAAACAAAGTACAAATAAAAAACTAAACATTGGCTCAGAATGGACTCTACTTTGTTCTAAATTTCTGACCAATGCTGCTTCAGCAGTTAGAATCTGATTACCTGAAATTTTTATTTAAAATCTTGTTTGTTAAATGTGATCAATTTTAGGAGCTTCTGGGTGGGCAAAGAATCCCAACCGGAGACAGCAAAAGTAAATAAAACTGTTGCGAAGAACAGATCAGTTACGGAATACAGATGAGAGCATTAAGAAACAAGAATGGATGGCTATACAAGTAACGAATTTGAAATGACAGAGTTTTTACACAACAACAACAACACAATTTCCTAAAAGTTAAGTCGCATAATACAGGAAATAGGTAGGAAGTAGGCAGATTGCACCTTAGGTAAATACCAGGGTGAGAGTTAGACGCACCTTTAATACATTTTCATCGTACAAAACCCTGTGCAAATAATTAAATTGTGTTAGAAAAATGAGCGACTGATCTTAGTTTTGATCGAAAAATTATTTTCAGCGATGAGGCCCATGGGTGTGTACTTACAACCCTTAAGTCAGGATTACGACCTAGTTTCTCACGCCACCAATGTTGTGTGTGTTAAATTTATCCCTAAATGGTAAAAACTAGACATTAAACTCGACTCCGAACGACAGATTTTTGAGAAACTTTTAATGGCAATTGTATTTACTTTCAGAGATTTTGCCAGAAGACTGCTGAGAGGAAGTCACTGAAGAAATATTTTTGCGTACTTTGTTCTGTTCGAGATGCATGACGTGGGGTTTGAACCACGGCCTCACATTTAAAAAGCTGTTGATAAATTCAGTTACTAGACTACAGTGACTATGTAAGCAAACAAAATTGTCGAATTTGAAACGATACCAACCGACATAAGATCCCAAAGTGCTCAATGCATTCCGAAATAGTCCTGGTTTGAAAGGGATTTTGCTGTGGCGGCGTTATCGGTTTATATTTCTTTGATTGTGACATTGGCCAAGTCTTCACTGCCAACGGCGAGTACTAAAAGGCGATGAGTACCATCTTCTTTTGGCCTGAATGGGCTAATATGGTCACCATGATATGTGGTTTCAACAGGACGATGCCGCATGCCACACAATTTATGAAAGAATCATGGAAAATTTAAGACTTTGAATGCATTCCACCCTAAAGAAGCCGTTATGCACAATCGAACGATGTTTTTTTCAGCGCATAATATCGTCAACAGTCTTACAAACTACTGCTATAGGACTCGCTACTACTAGAGTCTGGGAATTAAGAGTGAAAGGAGCAAGTGAGTTGAGCCCATATTGATAGCCAGTGGTAGTCTATTCAGTGCCAGAGCGAAGAATTCACAATCTATGGAGAATCTCGCGAGTATCTTCCAAACAATATCATCATAAGTTGAATTTCACCTAGAAATATAACCCGTAATCAGCGAAAATCGCTGTTCAATGGAGTTAGATTCTCTGTTCGTTTTATTTTTATTACCAAAAATAAGAAGGCCCAGCAAATATTAGGGAGAAGGAGCGTTTATAACAATATGGAATGAACACGAGGTTATAATGTTTTTCTATATCTGGAGTTTAAAATCCTTAGATTAAGGATTTTGGGTCTAAGAAAGGTCTTTCGACAATCTTAACCTGAAGCATATATCTTCACAACGATGCCGAGCTTAATTTTTTGAACTACGCTAGATGAACTAACGAACACAGTGTCTAGCAGCTGAACCACAATAGAGGTTATAACAGCTTTTCAATTACAAAGAAAATCTTGTCAACAAGCAATCTCGATCCCAATAACTATGGTTGAGTAGGGTGCACAAAAAAAGGACTCACAATTAAACAAAAGTGTCGTTTGTCTGTCCATTCATTTACAATTAAATGTTGAGATAGAAAAAAAATATGTAAATGCACTCGGAAATAAATTATTATTGCAACAGACAATAGCACCAACAACAACAACAACAACAACAACACTACGAGTATTAAATAAAAATTATCAAAAAGGAACAAAAAGAGATAGGAAAACGTGTTGGTCAAGAGCTGCCATATAATAACAACAAAGAAAAAAAGAAAATTTATTTTGTATACACAGTTATTTATTTAAATTTCTAATTGTTTCGTTAAAATATACTCATACTACATGTACATACACACACACACAGCAAACTCCCGCAACACGCACCCATACATGTATACAGTATACACATACATTCAATCATACATACACAGACTTAATTGGTATAAAATAATAATTGGGAGAGAGAGAGAGATTGCTAAATCCAAAAAAGGGTTAAACATGAACACTAAAGAGATAAGAAAATATACAATGGAGTGTAAAAAAAGAGCAACAATTTGTAAAACATCACAACAGTTAAGGACAATTTTCCGCGACTTATTCAAGCTTTCCTGGCAAGGATTCAACTCTGATTCTTCAACGAGGTTTGTAATTGAAATTGTTTGTTTGGATCAGAGGGTGGTAGTTTTGCTGCAGAAATCAAGCAGCCACCTGGTTAGCCAATATACAAATCCGTTGCTAACTGTAGAACTAAGTCGAACCAATAAAAACAATGCCAGCAAATTCATCAAATCAAAGTTGCTTAATTAGCAACAATTCTTCATGTTTGTCAGCATCAGACATTTGTGTCATGTTAAAATTTCAACACGTTGACAGTATACTACCGTGTGGTTTGATGATAACGGGCTTATTGACTCACCTGCGTACCTAAGACAACAGCATCGAATTAATCATTCCAGCCTATGCTATTATTCTCTTCACAACTGTTGATGATTTAAGCATTAAACCAAAAGCAACAACTATAACTACAATAACAACAAGATTTTTATTTTTTTTCATATAATTTTAGTAACATTCGTTCGTTCATTTATTCATTCATTCATACGATACATTCATACACACATTCATTCATTTTAAATTCATTCACTACAATCTCTTTTTGTGTGTGTATGAGTGCATGAGAACGAGTATAAGAGTGTAAATTTAAACTCTTATTTTTTTCCATTGTATTGCATTGTAGTTGGTAGTGTTGTTGTTGTTGTTGTTGCTGGTATTGTATTGTCTTTTATCCTGATTTACAAAACTGGAATGAAGGAGCGGCACAATATAAATGGAATAAAAAATGCAACACAGAATAAAATTTGTATCAACAGCATCCAATTTAACAAAAGCAAAAGCGATCCAAAAACGACGATAACGACGATGACGACGATACAACCATTTAGCCAGCCAGGCATACCAAACGACCTGCCTGCCAGTCAGGCAAGTTTAAATATCCAGAGTTACTATTGCTACTGCCACTGCATCGACTCCGGTTGCCAACAGTGAATATCTTGGTCTTTTACTCTAAAGTACCTCTTAGGGATTGATAAGAAGACTACACTGTATCTCAGCGTATAAAATAACAGGCACTTCAAGCCGCACAAACTAAGCATACAAATAAAGCATACTTTTAGGCGAAGTAATTTTTCATAATTGGAAATATAATTTTAGGGGTTTATTTATTATTTTATTTCCTTTTTCACCTCAAAGCCATAGGATCGCAGCACCGAAAAGCAACTTCATCAATTTGGTTCAAAATTTTATACCAAGTTGTTGTGATTATAAACCACTTGCGACGTACGACAGACCCACCCAATCTGCTCATTTGAAAATTTACATGAATCACGTAGAAACCAGAATTGTATAGAGCGAGGCTAGATTTGCCCCACAATACCTTCCATACTGTAAAGATTTAAAAAACCCTGGAACTCTTCTCTGAAAATCATGCCCAAGATCTTAGCACTAGTGCCTCCCTTTAGTTTTGATTCATACGTGAATATGACTGTACGTG
The DNA here is from genome assembly GCA_005959815.1 of Sarcophaga bullata. Lineage (NCBI taxonomy): Eukaryota > Metazoa > Arthropoda > Insecta > Diptera > Sarcophagidae > Sarcophaga > Sarcophaga bullata. The sequence goes on along the minus strand of QOCX01002587.1, from coordinate 12,054 downwards.
TATCAATTCAAAGTAGAAGTTCGAACCCTTTTTTCAAAAGAGAATCTTAAAAATTGGGATAAACATGGTATCGTGAACTCTTTAGCCGGTTAAGGTTCGTTCTAGAAGTTCTCTCCTTAACAAAGGAGAAAAAATATTCAGAATACCGAAATAATCCGGTGAGCTCAGCATTCAAATGTCAGATTCACTCATGCATATGAAATTTGTTTCACCACACAACGCTTAACACATAAGCCAAGTGCACTTAGGCTAAGAATACTAACAAGAGAAGTCTGAGGCCAACTCTTGATCAAGCAAGCCGCTGCATCTCATTTAAGGTTACACGCTGATAGCTCTTATCAAAGATATCGCTATCCAAACGAGATATGCGACTACAATAGGGGATAAACGCTATACAGCATGTAATTCTCATCCCATTCTTTTCCCATCTTATTAGGTTTTATGCACAGATCACAGCCTATGTACATAAATCCGACAGCCTATGTACATAGATCCGATAGAGCAGACTACATAAGTCCTCTAAGTTCGGCGTAAACCTTTACCATACTATGCATACTTTCCAAGTATATCAAAACCCTCATGAAGTCGTAGTCGAACACTTCGCGACACGTGATATTTCAATGTCTTAAACAATATGGTCTTGATCTTGCATGGAATCGAAAAAGGAGAAAGAAAAGAATCATTCCAATGAGAACCATTTACTAGAGACACTCTTTATCACCCATAACTCATAGATATTCTACCACACTCGTTAAAAACTACGTTTAATTTAAATCTGCAATTGAAACTCAATGTTAAAATCCTACGCATAATATGGCGTTTTTCTAACATTTTCCCAAAAAAAAATAAAAAAAAAAATAGGAAAAACTCCCCACAAAAAAATCAATTAATTTTCCATTAAAAATTCGATGAAATTATATTCACTTTCAATGTTTTGCGGTAAATGGTGTACACGAACGCTTAAAGTGTATCAAAATGTAACAATAAAACGATATACTGATACACAGACGTACACAAACACGGTGACGACCCAAATGCTACTTACCGTGGCTTACAGTGCTGTGCAGTGTTATGGGCAGAACACATAGAGGAATGTTAAATGAGGAATTAAACTGGCCACATAACCACCACCTGTGGCCAAAACATTTAAAACCAAATGAGGTTTTAACTCAAACTTCTATTGTTCTTATTATTGTACGTGTATTTGTAACTGTTGTTGTTAACTGAAACAAAACGGGCAACATAAAAAAAACAGCAACAACAACAATGAGAAAAAGTAATTTAATGCCAAATCCAACAACTACAGACAAACAAACAAACAAAGAAACAACAACAAAAAAATGAAATGAAACCAACACTAACCAATGCAACGACCAAATGCTTTAAAAAATGAAAAACAAGAAGTGAAAAGAGAGAGAGAGAGAGAGCGAAGAGAACACATACACATCATTTCATTTTCCACCTTCACCACTATAATTTCCCGTTTCTTTCTTTTTTTCTCTTTTTTTTGCTTCAGGTAAAAAAAAAAATCCGCAATTTACGGGAGAAAAAAAGAAGAGAATGAAATTAAATCAGTTATAATCAGGCAACTCTTTCTCTCCTTTCTATCTGTCTGTGTGTATGTGTGTGTGTGTTAACTAAACTTTTCATTTAAATTGTATATGCGGACAGAATGGTATGGCGAGCATAAATGAAAATGTTTCAACAGAAATCTGTGGGTTTTTCAATTTTTTCTTTCCGTAGCACATAAGGAAAGAAACAGAGACAAAAAAAAACGTAGAAAAACAATTGTATTGTTAAGCATTGCCATGAAAAGAAGATTTTTACACACAAAACAATAAAGAAAGCGAAAGAGGCAGTTGGAGAGAGTGTAAGATCTCCTTTCCTACTCCTTTTTTTAATGGGAGATAATGGAGAAAAAAAATTTTTGAAATTATTTTTAAAAAGTCATGATAATAATTATGAATTATTGTTGTTGTTGTTGTTGTTTCTCATTCCTTCTTGTTCTTTTATTTCTGCCGTACAAAAGCCAAAACTCTTTTAAGCATAAGCATAAACATAAACAAACAAACAAACTCAGTTGCATGAGCATAAGCAAGTGTTTATGAAAACATATGCGCTTATGTGTAGCACGTATGAAGTGTAAGTGTAAGTGTATAGGTTCGTAGAAGTTGTTGTGTAGCTGAGAAAACCAAGAAAACGAAAAACAACAAAACAATGTGTATTTACAAGTTCGCTGTGCCTGGGCGCGTATACGCAATATTATTACTTTGCCATTAAATTCATATTAAACATACGCCGTGTGGTCTGGCTCTTTTTTCTTACTCCAATATCTCGTTTCATTTTTCTTACTTTGTGTGTGTGTGTGTGTCTGTACATGAGTTTTATTAATTCAAAACTTTTCTTTATTGTTAAACCGTTATTTAGCAAATTTTAATTTATAATACAGGGCCTTAAGGCATTGAAGTTTTTTTTTAAATGCAATTTAAGCACATCTATTGCATGGTTATTTACATTTTTTTAATTATTACAGGGAGCGTATAACATTTAAAGCAGAATGGACAAGTTTTGGGTGGGTTCTTGTAGAACATTACATATTTTTCTTTTGTTCCTGTAAGGAGTAAAGGGCTCTTAAGTCAATTTATTCATTATTAATCACTTCTTGAGATTTCTTTAATCAAATTGTACCAGATGGGCGTATGATTAGTCCACTATCATCTAAGGCATCAGATCAAAATGGCTCTTGACTGTATGGAGCTGCAGCCACCTCAGCTATGCCTACGGATGCTTCATTCGCCTCTCATAACTTGGGCAAGCTTGAAGGGCATCATAAACTCTATCCAGAGGTGGAGGTTTATGAGTTGATTTGAAGAGTGGTTAAATAGCATTACCCTGGATTCATCAATTTTTTTTTCTGTGGTTTTTACTCCCGACATACATTTGAATTAATTTCAAATACGCAAAAAACAGAAATAGTAGTCACCGTAGTCGAACAGGTAGTATTCGCCGAAGAAATATTTTTTCATATTTCGGTTTTCTTGAGATGTTTGAGTGAGAATTTGAAGTCGCCGTAGTGTAGTACATAGTGTGTTGGCTTATTAGACGTAATGCCACGGTTTAAACCCCAGGTCAGACATCAAAGCGAAATATGAAAAAATATTTCTTCGGCGAGTTCCTCTCAGCAGATTTCTGGCAAAAATTCTGAAAGAAAATAAAATTGCCATGAAAGGTTTCTCAATTATCTGTCGTTCGGAATCGGCTTTAAACTGTAGGTTCCGCCACTTATCTATAAAATTGACACACACAACATAAATGGTGTGAGAAGCTAGGACGTAATCTTGATTGTAGGGTTGTAATGACCAATAATGTATGATGTATTTATGAGTGAGGATTTGAACCACTGACTCTCTTTTTAAAAATTTTGAATAACAAAACAAGGAAATCTGTTACAATTGTCGTTTCCACCCTTTCACAGGATCGCAAAACCAAAACACAACTTCATCAATTTGGCTCAAAATTTTATACAAAGTTGTTGTGATTATAAACCACTCGCGATTTACATCAGACCCACACAAACTGCTCATTTGAAAGCCAACAAAAATCACGAAACAGCGGGGCCGACTATGTTCTCCAATGCCTTTCATACTGTTTAGGCTTAAAAATGCCGAAATTTTTCTTTTATATATACTGGAAATCATGACCATGATCCTAGATCACCAGTGTCTTCATTCAGTTGTGATTTATTCGTGAAAATGACTTCGCACGCCCTTTTTGGAAAAGTGATCCTTCAAAACTGCGTTCCTTCATAAAGTTCTCTGCTTAACAAAGAAAAAAAAAACATTCAGAATACCAAAATAATCGCATGAGCTCAACATTCAAAAGTCTGATCCACTCAGGTGTACGGGATTTGTTCCCGCTTAACATATAGGCAGACGTCGGCACCAATATCCCCCGGGGATCGACTGACACACATAGAACGAGAACATCAACAATGTTCGTTAAAAAGAGCATATAATTATATTCAGATGCTTGTCAGCTTCTAAAGAAGAAGGTTAATGTCAATCAATTATTCTCTGGGTTATTCATATGCCTCTCACAAATACGTCTGGTTATGATTATCATTCCCCCTTTCTCTCTCTTTCTATCACTCTCACCTCATAGTCAAAAGTTATGCATTAAAAATCAAAATGTATGAGCCCATACACAGCAACTAAATGCGTTTACATTACTTTTATAATTTGCATTTGTATTGACAGTTTCTTAGTATTGCTTTTCTCTCACTCTGTCGCTCTCCTCATAATCGAAAGTTAGCTATTAAAAATCAAAGTGGGTGTGTGTGTGTGAACATTACTTTAAGTGTCTGCATTTTTATTTATACAACACACTCTCTTTTTCTGTCTCTCTCTCTGGTCTCTATTACTCTTTTAATCCCACATAAGTAACCGTTAGCAAATTGTGCGTGTCTGTAAGCAATTGTACGTGCAGTGCTAAATCCTCATGCACAGATTAATAATGTGGGTAGACATGTAGGCGTTTGAAAAGGCCCGTTAGGGAAAAAAAAACGAAAAAATTTAATAAAAACAGTGTGATGGTGAGATGAAGCAGAAGACAAATAAAAATAATAAAAGAAAATAAATAAATAAATGAAGAGGGCTAATTAGACAATTTATCCCTTAAAGGCTAAAAATAAAAACGAGAGAAAAAGAAAGAGAACAAACTGGAGAGTTCTTGTTATTGTTGCAATCAATGGATAAAAAGCATAAGAGTTGCTAAGTGCTTTAAGGCTTAAGGCAAAATGGGGAGGAATACAAAACAACCGTTGCTTTTAAATGAATGTTAAGAAGTATGCTTGAGAGAGAGAGAGAAAGAGAGAGAAAATTAAGGGCAAAATTTTGGTTAAAGGGAAGGAAACAGAAACAAAAATAATTATTTTTATTAAAATTTGTTGTTATTGCTGTTGTTATTATTGTTGCTGTTGTTGTATAACATTTAAGACTAATTAACTATTAAGCATAAATACTATATGGCAACAGTTGTTGTTGTTGTTGTTTATTGTACTTGTTTTTCTAGACGAACAATTTCAAAATGGTAACTTTTTTCCATTTTTTTTTAGGCCATTGGGGTAAAAGGCAGTCAGTTTGTGGGTTTGGTTTAAAACTTACGGCGTTTTTTAAGAAAAATTCCTACCAAAATAAAAGAAGGAAAGATGTTTTATAATTTCTGCTTTCGCAGAATATTGTCAAGTTAAAAATGTCAAAAAATATTGTGCCCTTATCTCTTAAGTACTTAAAGGGAATAAAAAAAAAGTTTTTCTTTTCTTCCCACACTTAATAAACGGAGACTACTGCTGATGGCTGCTGCTGCTGCTATTGTTTTGATATTTTCCTTTTTAATTAACAAGCCTTCCTTTTCGGTGTATCTTCTTTACGCTATTCGACTCTACTCTACTCTGCACTATTTAATAAGAATAAATTTTTCTTTTTTTTTAATTTATTTTCCTTCATCTTGTTCTTATTCT
>QOCX01002586.1:0-21385 GCA_005959815.1 Sarcophaga bullata | reverse complement strand
AAAAAAAACTACAAACAACAACAAAAACTAACAATAAAAGAAAAATTATAATCAAAAAAAATATTTTTTTAAATTCTGCATATTTATTTAAAAAAAATATACGAGGGTGGTTTTAAAATTAGCCGATCAAACAAATATAAGGTAAGATACAGAACATAAACGAGTCAAATTTCTTTACACTCAAATATTTATGCAGTTGTATACGGCCTTACGAGCATTGATAGCTTTTGTCAACTCACTTGTCATTTATTCTGTCATGTTGGGGGATATAGAATTCAACGGTATGTGCATACATTCAACAGCATCTATTCGGGCAATGCACCATCAATAGTGTGGGCGCCCATATCGATCACAAGTGCCATACCGAAAATGATGACAGAAATTACAAAGATTACAGAAACAGACCAACCAAGCGGCTGCCGCTGCGGTTGTCGCCTATGGTACCAGTGGTGTTGCCTACAGCAACAATAATAAATTCGCCAACATTATAACACGCAGTGAAAATCGTAATTTGGGCCGTGGAAACGTAACTGCAGTAGAGCCTTATATACACACACCCCAAAAGGCGACCATAACGCCCACCGCCTCTTATTTGGGCAACATACTGAAGCATGCTGCCGCCACGGCGAATACAAATCAGCAAAATCAGCTGATATAAGATCATGCTAATGTCAAACTCAATTTGACATACAGCAATGCCAATAGGAATCATTTGTCCGCCACCAACCCGAATACCAGCCCGAATTTCAATTCCACGACCAATAACACGTCCTCCAATACCACCATCTCCAATGATATTACTGGCAAGATTAAAGCTGCTGGCAGCTCATCGATCACAAGTGCCGTACCGAAAATGATAACCTTTCGCCCAAAGTGAATAGAGTAGCAGCCATTGTGGTAAGTTTTGCGGCAACAGCGACCGCCACAGCCTCTGCTGTAAATAATACCAACAATAATGATCGACTAGCCTTGTCGCCAAAACTCCATAAGATAACTACAAATGCGGCGCAGCAAATGAGGCAAAAAAATCTATTTTACGATCCCCGTTTTACCAAGATTACAGTGTGCAATATGGTGGATATATTCAAGTCTACTCGTTTAGTAAAGACCGAAACTAAAGATCTGCTGAAAATATCGCCGCTATTTGTGAGAGTGAACAGGAAAAATCAATTTTGCGAGGCTCACAGGCACTCGACATTTTCAGACCACAACTTAGAGAATTTTGCATTAATAATTGGGTTCTGCAACCGTACAAAATCTAAATGTTTCAGGAAGTGATGGCAAATGAACAGAGACAATGTTATGTGTTCATTGAATGAGTGGCTGAGGAGCAATTAAGCAACTGATCCCAATTTTGATTGGAAAATCTTCTTCAACCATGAAGCCCATGTGTAAATGGGCACCTAAACAAACAAAATTGTGGAATTTGAATCGCTTTCGAACACTATAAGATTCAAGAGCATCCAATGCATCTCGAGAAAGTTACAGTTAGATGTGATTTCTGAGCTGGCGACCTTCGCTGTCAACAGTGAGCACTACAACTCTATGATTACCAATTTTTTTTTTGCCCTGAGTTGAATTAGGGAATCAACCAAATATGGTTTCAACATGAAGACATTCCGAGCAACATAGCTCATGCCATATCGTATATTCTGTACGAGTAATTTGAGGGCATGGTCATCTCAAGTGTAGGCGAGTTGAACTGGCCACAAAGATCGTGCAATTTGTTCCCGTCAGACTTTTTCTTGTGGGATTTTCTAAAGCTGCAAATAATCCACACACCATAGCGGTCCTCAAAGGCAACATAACTCATGCCATTGGCATATTTAGTCTAGTTTATGCGCCTCTATAAGGACATCCAGTAACTTTATACAGCAGATGCTCTTTAAAAGTCTCAATATGATCGAATTTTAATCGATTTTTCTTATCTTAAGATTTAAATTATTATGCTAAAAACGATTTAAAACAAAAACAAGTTGACTGTCAATCTATCAATTGACAAATGACGGCTACGTTTGCATTTATCAACGTAAAATGGAATCTTAAATCTTAATCACACAGTAATTCGCCATGTAAAGAATAATTAATTTGTAATCCTTAATATTTAAATTAATTTGTTTTTGTTTTATTATTATCAGTCGGTATTAATCACAAGGCAACAATGTCTTACAAGACAGACTGTAATTAAATGGAATTTCATTTTGAAACTCATTTTCATTGCCTATCTGTTTAGTTATCTTTTGCGTTTCTTTTTTAATATTTTTTAATTTTATTTTTTGTTGTAAAATAACAGTTATTATTGTTTAAATAAAATATTTATTTACATCTCCAATTAAAGTTGTAACTGTTTATTGAAGTTTGTATGAGAATATCTGCCAAGTATTTGTTTTGGTTTTCCTAAATAAAAATTAAATTCTGTTTCCATTGTTTTAAGTTGTCATTGTGAGGATTTGTTTGTTAAAAATTGTTTAAAACAATACGTAAATAAATGAATTGCAATTTTAGAAACACGCGTACTTTTCAAAATGATTAAAAATTATTACGGAATATCGTTGTGTTGTGTTTTGAGAGTGTCATTACTTTTCAAATTCCCCCCTTTTCCAACACTGTTTATAATTCACCGTAATTCACCAACACTGTTTAAAATTCACCCTAGCAATTACTAGAACACATTGTGATTAAAAACTATTCCCATATGAACTGAAATTAAAAATGATTGTGTGGACTAAGCTTGCAGGTCGTTAATAGAATGGCTTCTCTGGATAACGGATTAACGGTTTTTTTTTTATTCCAAATATTTCATAAGATGGCTGTAAAACTAACTCTCCATGCATACATAATTGGCCATTACAACCCTTCAGTCAAGATATCGACCTAGCTTCTCACACCCTTATGTTAGGTGTGTTAATTTCAAACATGAGTGGTGGAACCTACAGTTTAAAGTCGATTCCGAAGGACAGTTTTCTGAGACACTTTTCATGGCAATTTTATTTACTCTTCGAGGTTTTGCCAGAAATCTGCTGAGCGGTAGTAGCCGCAGAAGTATTCAAATTTCGTTTTGTTGGAAAAGTCAGACCTAAGGTTTGAACCGAGGCCAACACACTACCTACTAGACTACGGTCACTTACTCTCAAAAGGAATATTATGTTAATTTTTCTTACTGCGAGCAAGTAACTTATTTGAAGTGGACTTGGGTCAGGCTATTGGAGCTTTACAAAGAATAACTCAGAGAATTCAATTCTTTCCAGGGGTTAAATACAGCTTAACATCGCTTAACAGATGAGATCATTGGCTGTTTGCCTGGATAGGATATTGAAAAGGAGACAATGAAGAAGAAGAGAATGAAGTGAAGTGAATAAAGTGTAGTGAATGAAGTGCTAACTTATGCCTCTAGCCGTGCGTAGTCGTATCATTAAAGTATAATTGGGACACTGAACAAATACTCGCTTAACGCAAAATTATCTGACATCAGAACGACCTCCCTGATCAAAAGGATACATTGCGCAGATACCCATGGAGACTTGTTGCTACGAGGGTAGTTTGATACATGAACATACAATGCGATTGGACCTTTTTATAGGAGTATCAGAACCCATTGTTACATAGCTTTTCACGAGAAATTACGTGCGATTAGGGAAGGAATTTGATAAACTTGACATATGGAGATTGGACCACCTTCACTGAGAGTCAAATGCTAATTAGGGCAATGGAATCCAGGGCTCCGAGATCAAAGCCTGCCAAGGAATGTACGATTGTGTACATATCATGGGCACCTAATCTTCATGAAGTAATCGAACATTAGGAAGTAAGTAATCGGGCTAACAGATAAACCAGTGCCTGTTATTGCGTTAAAAATGGTGGCGGAAACGTTACATTGATCGTTGAATAAATTGCGAAGACTCTGATGATAGGAAAACCATGAGTACATATGGAGATAAAATAAAGAACGACTTGAGCGTCCTTATGGTATCTATTCCTTACACGTGCACCTTAACCATGTAGGGAGGGAAGACAATAATGAAGGTATGAAGATATCGAAATGATGGAACATTTCTTATGTTATTGTCAGCTTTTGTGACTAGTGGTCGCAATATTTTTCAAAAAGACACTATGTGAGGCAGGGCTCATTTCAGAAAAGTGGAGTGGTGGTGGTATGGATGGAACGTTTTTTAACGTAACGTAACGAACTCAATACTTGCGATAAGATGCTACATTAAATAAAGCTCTTCGCAGAGAGGTGGTGTGAAAGAAGCTAAGAAAGTTTGTACAACAAACATAGACTTCCTATAGGAAGTATGGTCTTGATGAGAGCACAACAAGTCCATCTATCTGATTGTGGATTGTATTTCCTGACTGCCCATGGATTATTTGAAATTCTCTCATTGATTCAATAACACAACATCTAACAAACCTTGAAATTATTTAACATTACGGGCACATGTACACACCAATTTCGAATTTAAACTTTTCGTCGTGATTATTTATTCCAAACCATTTCTCTCTCTCTCTCTCTCTCTCTCTATTAAAGACCACTTAAGAGTTTCTGTTCTTCATTGAATTATCAAAAATACTTAAAATTATTGCTTGTAGCAGAACGAAATGGTTTGGTAATGTTGTTGCATCATCAATTATTTCCAAAAACAAAAACAAAAACAAAAAATATTCATTCTGACTATTCTCGTTCGAAGAGTTCGAAGAGCATATTAGGGTGGTTACGATTGCAACAAACATTTCATTCGTCCATTTGCTAATACCGTTACTAAGATACACACTCACTAAGTGGAACAGATCGTAAATAGAATTTGAAATGAAATTCTATTCTAATTTGACATGTCAAGTCATCATGAATTGCGTTTCTATTATTTTTGTTGACAGCTGGAATACATGTGTGAACTAAATTTAAACGATCTCCCGCTAAGCTTGAATCGCTTTGAGAAGAACCTGTAGTACGTCTTTAACAAACTTGAAGAGTTTGATAAGATTCTCTAAAAAACAAAAATAGTTTGTCATGAATATTCATGACTAACGTAACGTAATTGATCGCTTGTTTACGAAAATAGTTTCTTACTGGTCGTTTAACTAGCTGATATGGGTTCGTGCCCGAATTTGTTTTCAATGCTTTATTCAAACTGATCAAACAAATTATTTCATTTGGTTGTAAGAGCTTGCTTTAGTCAAAAACATTTCATTCTCATCAAATACGCAGTCTTAGTTACTCAGCAAAAGTGTTGCTTCTTCTTTGCTGAATCATCATTTCGCCAATTTTTTCTTAACGAACAAATTTGCCTTCTTTGAAAATGATTCTTACCAATCCAGTTAATACTGTTTTTAGCAGATGACAAAATAAAGGTCAAAGGTCATGTTAGAATTCTAGGCAATGAGGAGAAGCTCTCACGCCTTTGATGACACCAAAACTCTTCTGATGAGTGGGAGCGAATGTTTAGAAACGTATGCTCAACCAAGGGATAATAGAGAGAGGCAAAGATTGTTCTTAAATCAAGAAGCTTTGAAACAATCGAAACATTTGTTGGGCAACTACAATAAGCCATGCATCAGACTATCTGGGAATGACCAAGAGTTGGTAATCAGGCATATAATTGGTCATTACAACCCTTTAGTTAGGATTACAACCTATCTCCTCACACCACCATTCATATGTGAATTAATTTTATACATGAGTGACGGGACCTATATTTTAAAGTCGTTTCCGAACGACAGATTTTTTAAGAAACTTTTCATGGCAATTTTTATTTACTCCCAGAGTTTTCGCCAGAAATCTGCTGAGAGGAAGTCGCCGTTGAAATATTTTCTTTCATATTTCGTTCTGTTTCTGGAGATGTCTGACTTGAGGTTTGAACTGAGGCCTCATGTCTAATCAGCCACCACACTACTTACTAGACTACGGCAACTATACTTGAGTTTGATAGCCGGTATTTTGACAGAGTTTTGTACCTCGGGGTACTCTTATACGGAATAGGGACTGCGCAACTTAGGGGCGAGCACAAAATGTAGATGTAACGATGGGAACGAATCGTCGGAAACTATTTTTGGAACCTGTGTAGCATTAATGCATTCCAGAAGATAACAATTGGGTTCATATCAAGTGCTAGGCAGGGAACGGTCATTGTTGGCACCACGCAGCTTTCAAAAATTGGTCAGGGCATAGTTTTGGAGGGGACATTACAGCAATACCCTGTAAAGCTTGTAGAAGAATACAATAGATCGTGTGGTCCCTATACAAAGGCACTTCTTTACAACGATAATAATAGCAGCTCGGAAAAATTCTCTTCAGAAATAAATTCCTTTCAAATATCGGCATCTCTTGTCTTCTATTTGCGCTTCTTCTTGGAACGAAACCAGACATTTTGTATTGATGGGGCTTCATACATTGAAAAACGAGTCTTACAAACCGCCAAAACGACTTGCAATATTAGTTCCACGGTTTCAAAAGTTGTCGTTGCTGAGAATTGATACATCAAACCCACTACCAAACGTACAAGACGTTACTCATGTAGCTTTCTAGGTATACGATAACGATTGTTATCCATCAAAAAGAAAATGCCACGCCTATTTCAACCAATTTTGTATAAAGTATTGCATCTTCGTAATCAATTGTAGCGAACTTTTTAATTCGCCTAATAACTCCTCTTATGAAAAAAAGGCCAAAATCATACCCCCTCTACTCTATCAATAGGCAAACACAAACACTTTTATTATCTCGAAAAATAAAAGCCGGAAAACAACAACAACAGCATTCTTTTTATTAACACGTGAAACTAAAGTGTTGAACTAAATTTGGAACCGGCTTATCTCCCATCACAGTAGCGGTAAACAACTAGAAAAAAACATACAACAACAACACCGCATTAACACGTGAATATAAAATGAACGCAATAAACACTCTGCGAAAATATCGGCAGACAGAAGTTCTAGAATTCGAAATTGTTGTGATGATTAAGCAAAAAAATTAAAGAGGAAAAGAGAAAAACAAAATAATGCGTGGAAACAAGTCAAGTTCTTTTTTTTAATTTTTTTATTTGTTTGTTTGGCAGTAATATTAATAATTTTGTTTTTGTTTTTGTTTTTTGTTTGTTTCACTATTTATAACTAGCTTTAGATTGTTGTTGTTGTTGTTGTTGTTGTTGTTCAGTTTAATTTAATTTAATCATTTTGAGTTCGCTTAATTTCATTCAAGAGGTAAACATAATAACCGATGTGCTTCGCTGTACCCATTGTAGGTTACTTAATGGAAATTTCTTTCAGAATTCTTGTGGTGAAAACCCTGAGAACTTCCCTGCTATGAAGAATTTCTCGATTTTGAAGACCATTTTAAATTAAAGGTCCTGCCACTCAACATGGTTGTCGTAAGAAGCTAGGTTGTAACCCTGACTAAAATGTTGTAATAACCAATTACGTAAGTACATGAGGAATAGAAGGCTATCAAGCCAACGCTTTGAATGACCTGTAATAACTCACAATGAAAATATTCTCCGAGGAGATGTTAAGACTGTGTAACCTAGCTTCCTTTAAGAAGTCGCCGTGATCTAGTAGGTAGTGTATTGGCTTACTAGACATAAGGCTACGGTTCAAAACCCAGGTGAGACATCTCCAGTAAACGAAATATGAAAAAATATTTTTTTAGGCGACTTCCTCTCAGCAGATTTCTGGCAAAAACGTGGAGAGTAAAATAAAATTGCCATGAAAAGTTTCTCAAAAATCTATCGTTCGAAATCCGGTTTAAACTGTAGGTTCCACCACACATGGGACCCAGCTTTGTAATCCTGATTGAAGCTTTCTTAACCTTAGAAGAAAAATCTTAGAATATCTCTTGCTTTCAAACAAACAAACACACAATTATCTTTATTTTCTACATATAGATTTGAGTTAACTATGCGTTGTTGTTGTTGTTATTACTGTCATTTGGTCAGTATTGTTGTATTGTGTTTCTATTAGTTTTTCCAAGGTATTGTTGATTCAACAATATTTCACTCAAATTTTCAATTTTTCTTGATTAGAATTTCAATTTCAAGTTATTTAATGCCACCTTTTTTGTTGTTGTTGTTATTATTGTTGTTGTTGTTATTTTTTCTGTCACTTTTTAGCATGAGTTGCGGAATTGTTTTTTTTTACTTTTACACACGCCAGATACCGACTTGTAGCAGAAGTTGTTTTGAGATCATTAAATAGTTTTACGATCAGTTTCATATGCCAAACGCTAGTTTAGTCGCAATCGAAACTCTAACGCTTACAAACATTTCACACGGAAGCATCAATATCCTTGAGCATCCGTATCCCCGTTGTATTTAAAAAAAAAATAATTTTTTTTTATTTTAATTTTTAAAATTTTAATTGATGGAGTGTGTATAAACAACAACAATATTTAAAAAAAAATAAAAATTAAAATAAAAATGGTAAATAAATTAAATTAAACGAAATTGAACATAAAAAGCAGAAAAAAAAATTTTTTTTGAAATTAATTTTGAAGTGAAATTTTTTCAATGACCGCTAACATGAAAGTGAGGTTAAAAAAATTTAAAATTTTTGAAAATTTTTTCGTTTCAAAGAAACACTCAAAAATTAATTTAAAAAACGGATTTACATTACAAAAGGGGATTAAATTAAGTTTATAATCCTGATGTGTTCATAATATTAAGGTGACTTGCAAAGGATATTATGACTTAACCTCAAACACTGAAATTCAAAAAAAAATTACAAAAATTTTGAGAACTCCCTACAGTAATTCATTTCAAGAAAAATAAGTTCCTTTTTATTGAATTTGATACCAAGTTGTATAAACTCGTTTGAGTTATTTTCTAACACAGTGTATCCAAGTGTTACGTGGCCTTTCCTGAAGACCCTGTGCTATCAAAAGCAGCTCTAGCGATTTTATTTAAAGCACATGAGAGAACCTGGCCAATACATATTCATAGCGAACCTCCAATACGGCAGAACAGCTGTTTCTGTAATGGCACAGGGATTCCTTGAAGTCGCCGTAGTCTAGTAGGTAGTGTGTTGGCTTATTAGACATGAGAACTCGGTTCAAGCCCCAGGTCAGACATCTCCAACAAAACGAAATATGAAAGAAGAAAATATTTCTACGGCGACTTCCTCTCAGCAGATTTGTGGAAAAAACTCTGAAAGTAAATACAATTGCCATGAAAAAGTTGCTCAAACAACTCGTTTGAAACCGACTTTAAACTGTACGTCCCGAAACCCACCTATAACATTAACACACACAACATAACTGCTATAAGAAACTAGGTCGTAATCTTGACTGAAGTGTTGTAATGACCAATTATGTGCGTACGAAAACCTTAGTGCTTCAATAGGCAGCATAAGTGAAGATTATTGTGAGGCAATGGTTAATGCATGTTTGCAGTTACCTATAGTGAGTTTTATCTAGATTCATGTCTGGAACGAATATCCTTCTACATCCGCGCATACATACGTTATTGGCCCCCACAAGCCTTTAATCAGAATTATAGCCTATTTGGTCACATCACCCATGTTGTCAATGTTAATTTTTATTCCACGAGCAGTGTAGTCGCCGCATTCTAGTAGATAGCGTGTTGGCTTATTAGACGTGAGGCCATGGTTCAAGCACCAGCTTAATTACTAAATCGAAAAGATGAAAAAAAATATTTTTTTCAGCAACTTCCTGTCAGCAGTCTTCTGGCCAAGCTCTGGGTATAAAGAATTACAATGTGTTTCAAACCGTGTTTCAAACCACAGCTCAGACTTGTCACACAAAATGAATTCTGAACAGAATAATGCTACGGCGACTTCCTCTCAACAGATTTCTGGCAAAAAAGCCCTGAGAGTTAATAAAAATTGCCAATGAAAAGTTTCTCAAAAATCTGTCAAAAATGGGTTGTTCGAAGTCGACTTTAAACTGAAGGTTCGTTCCACTGCCCTTGGACACATACAACATGTGTGATGTGGGAAACAAGGTTGTAATCCTGACTGAAGGGATGTAATGACCAATTAAGGGAAGAATTTTTTTTTTTTTGTGAGTTGTTTTACCGGAAGTGTATTAAGAGCTACCGTGTTTTGCAAGATAACAGAGCTGATTATTGAACTCTCAATCACTCAATTAGTAGAAGTCAAGACATTGCTAGCATCTACAGAAATTACAGAATGCAACATCTACATGGTGTGTGTGTTAATTTTATCCAAGAGCAGAGAACTTAGAGTTTAAAGCCGACTGCGAGCAACAGATTTGAGAAACTTTTCAAGACAATTGTATTTTGCTGGCAGAGTTTTAGAAAACTGCTGAGAGCAGATAAATTTTGTCACGAACATTGGACATAATATGTCGTAACTTGCTACCTTTTTAAGCATGCCTCGTATATTGTTTTAACACATGTTTTTCGATTTTATTACGAAGTCAAGTGGGTAGTATTTGTGTTTCTAAGGAATATTTGGGGCCTTGTAAACGTATAGAGTTGCTTACTTAAAGTATTGTTTCCTAAATTTGTGCCACCCTACTATTATCTAAACATGTATGAAACGAGAGAAACATTTTCAAACCGATTACATGGCAATTTAAAAAGTAAAGTAAAGTTCACTTGAATTTTATGGAAATTTACCTCACTTTAGCATGTTGGTTGGTTGGTTGACTACTTACTGACTGGCTGACTGTCTGACTAATTACACAGAGTACACAAACAAACTCATCATCATCATTATTATTATTATTATTATTCTCTCTTTCCACTCTGCCTCCCCCTGCAAATAAAACAAATGGACTTTTAATTCCAAAACGTTAACAGCATCATCATAAACATTTACTGGGCTTAACAATAACATGCTCCCTGCTGTGGTTAATGGGCATGTACGCCACTCCTGTGGAAAGTTCAAAAATATTGGCCGTGTATGCATTCCCAGGCAAAAGTCATTTTATGATGCATAGAGCGCTCATTAAAAGTCTGGTGGAGAAGGGTCATCAGGTAACCATGATAACGGCATTTAGTTTGGAGAACCTTAAATTGGGCAGCAATTATACGGAAATCTTAATTGAACCCGTTTATGATTTTTGGAGTGATAGTAAGTGTTTGAAGAGCTTAAAAACAAAGCCTAGATGAGTAACCTTTCTTCAAACTTTTCAGTAATACCCTTCTTTAAGGCCGACAATATATTCGAATTGGCCGATATGGACATGTTTGACTTTATGAAAATGTTGGAAATCTTAGGCCTCAAGACCACAGAGCATGCCTTGAAGCAACCCAAAGTCCAGCAGATTATTAATCATCCACAGCCCAAAGGCCAGTATGATTTGTTGCTGTGCGAGCAATTCTATCAGGAACCGTTTTTGGCATTGTCCTATATCTACGATATACCAGTGGTAACCAGCAGTACATTGGGCTATGAGAACCATATGAGCCAAATGATGGGCGTTCTAACACCCTGGTCGTTTGTGCCACATGGTTTCATGCCTTTCACCGATCACATGTCATTTATGGAGCGTTTGAAAAACTCCTATTACTCTTTGGCCGAGGACTTGACCAGGGAATGGGATTTGTTTCCCAAAATGGATCAATTGGTGCAACAATACTTTGGCCATTTAAATGGTAAGTTTGTGAACAACTTTCCAGAAAAAAATTTAAATTTTTATTTCCTCTTTTCCTCTCTTTTTGCAGTCAAGATACCTTTGGTTACGCAAATGGAGAAGAATATCTCCGTCATGCTGCTTAACAGCCATACGCCTTTGACCACTTCACGTCCCACCATAGCTGGCATGGTACCCGTAGGCGGCATGCATATTTACCCGCCTAAAAAACTGCCACAAGATATACAAACGTTTCTAGATGGCGCTGAAAACGGTGCAATTTACTTCAGTTTAGGTAAGTCTGAAGCCTTGTTTTCTCTAGCTTTTCTTTTCTTCATTTCTATTGTCGTTTGTAGGCAGCAATGTCCAGTCCAAAGATATGCCCGCCGAGAAGTTACGCATTTTCCTGGATGTTTTCGCTTCTCTTAATCAACGTGTTTTATGGAAATTTGAAAACGAATCCATTGCCCATCTACCCAAAAATGTTATGATCAAGGCCTGGCTGCCTCAGGCCGATATATTGGCTCATCCCAATGTCAAGGTCTTTATCACGCACGGCGGTCTGTTTGGCACTCAGGAGGGTGTGCACTATGCTGTACCTATGTTAGGCATGCCTATCTACTGTGATCAACACTTAAATATGCGTAAGGCTGTACAAAATGGTTACGCCATTAGCCTTCATTTCCCCGAGATAACAAAGCCATTGCTTAAGGAATCCCTTGAAAAATTGCTTTACGATCCTTACTATCGCAATAATGTGGAAAGAATTTCCAGCATATTCCATGATCGCCAGGTGAACGCCCGTGATACTGCTGTGTATTGGATTGAATATGTTATAAGGCATAAAGGTGCTGCCCATTTAAGATCAGCTGGTTTGGATCTCAAATGGTATCAGTTCTACTTACTAGATGTCATTGCTTTTATCCTATGCATTATTGTTTTAAGTATATACGTGTCCTGGAAGTTGCTGCGTATGCTGCTGCAACGTAAGCCACAACATGTGAAAGCCAAGTCTCAGTAATTCAGTCAGGTTTAAGCAGTTTAAGTAGCTTGTAGTTGTAGTTCCATAGTTTTAATCGATTTAAGTTTAAAAATTTATTTAAAAATCATTAAAGCCTACATGAAAAAATCCGAAAAATAGGTTTCTTTGAACTGATATTTTTTAATCGCGGGTAAGTTTGATTACTTTTTGGTTTTGGACTGTACTACAATGACGATATCGTCTAGATAAGCGCGGGAACTGAATTTTTGGCACCCGAACTTTACTGTGGGATTAATTCGTCGTGGGGGTCGTTTCTTGAGAAAGTAGTGAGTACAGCCTATTCTAATGCAAATTCGTATATGATCTTCGCTGTCAATCAGGCTGCCCTACTTAAGGTCCGGTTTTAGCATGACTATTCGAATATAAAATAAACTCCTCTCCCTGCAAACACATACCCATAAATCCCCTCTTGACCCTATATTCCATGCTTAGCCCATTCAGCTTCTACAGACAGTTCCATACTATTTTCGAGTTACCTACATAAGAACGGAGGGCTCGAATGGCAGCCTAACTATTAAACAGTAAAGCAATGTCCTGTCCGGTCCAGATTAAATCGAGCACATTTTTCAATGGCGTAAGCTTTTCTTGGCAACTTGCCAAAAACTGCCACTACTGCCGCAACAGTCATTCGCAAAAGAAAATCGCAGTACTCTAGTAGGTTCTGAGTTGCCATATTTAAAAAGAGCCTGTGGTTCAAATCCCAGCTAAGATTACCGCTCAGCAGTCTTCTGGCAAAAAATTCTAAGAGGATAATAAAATTGAATGAGTTCTACAAACCAGCCAAAAACTGCCATTCCTGCCTCAAAATTTACTCTTGAAAGAGAGACGCCGTAGTCTAGGTGTATTAGACAAGAGCCTGGAGTTCAAGTCCCAGCTTAGATTTCTCGAACAAAGCAAAATTTTTTCGGCGACTTCCTTGCAGCAGTCGTCTGGCAAAAAAATTGCCATGAAAAGTTTCTTAAAAATTTGTCATGCGGAATCGATTTGAAACTGTAGGACTATTTGACTAACCTTAGGTGACTTCTCCTAACCAGTCATCTCGGCAAAACCTCTGGGAGTAAAAGGAATTACCATGAAAAGAGTCTCTAAAATCTGTTGATCGGAGTCGACTTTAAACTATAGGTCCAGCCATTCATTGATAAAATTAACGCACACAACATAAGTAGCGAGAGAAGCTAGGTTGTAATCCTGACTAAAGGGTTATAATGGCCAATTAAAGTAAAATAAGTGCCAAAACTTTGATCCCCACTAAATCTATTAATCGGAGTCGACTTTAACCAGTAGGTCCCTTCAATCATTGATAAAATTAACGCAGACAACATGAGATAGGTTGGAATCCTGACTAAGAGGGTTTTAATGGCCAACTAAAGTAAAGTGCCAAAGCTTTGATACGCACTAAATCTGTTGATCGGAGTCTAGTTTAAACTGTAGGTCCCTTCCATCATTGATAAAATTAACGCACACAACATGAGTGATGTGAGAAGCTAGGTTGTAATCCTGACTAAAGGGTTGTAATGATCAATGAAAGCAAAATAGATGCCATAGCTAGGTTGTTATATTCACTAGAGGGCCAATTAAAGTAAAATGGGTACCAAAGCTTTGAACCCCCACTACTTTATATAACGGCCTTGAACTCAACAGAGACCTCAACACCGCTGTAGAACGGACTCAAACCAACACATACTAGTCTCTGCATGGTGTCCTATGTTATCTCAACTGTATCTAAGGAAAATAAGTAATCTTCTAAGAATTATTTCAACAATTAACCTTAATTTTGCAATGAACCTCGTATGTTAGATTAAAATCAGTTTATTTCTAGTTTTTATGGCAACACCATGGCCTTTAATTAAAAATTTTTTAAATTTTTTTTATTTTTTAATTCGTTTAACTGTGATGTTAGTGCGAAAACAAAAATAAAAACTTCTTGCATAGTGACTAACGGCTTAATGATGGGGGGATTAAAATCAAATGCACTCTGCAACAGCAACAACTAAAATAAAATCCAAGGAGGGGTAAAGGGGGTGCACACTGTTTCCATAACAACTAATATTTATGAATAAATGGCAGAATTTTTCATGAATCCTATGCATGGATGGATGACTAAATCCATAGAAATTAAAATCAAAATGGAGGATATTCGTAAATAAAATGCTGTGAAGCATTATGATGAGCCCATGAGCTATATAAGCCATGAACCACAAAACATGGATTTATTACTGCGCTGCTACTATCAATACAAAATGTACAGTTATGTGGTAAAAGAGGGAAAAATGCAATTTAAAAATTGTGTGTGGTCGATAAAACAGGGCACTTGTTGTAATGCACTTACCAGCCATGCATACACTAGGTTCTCTTCCTGTATTTGCCATACGGAATTCAATTAAAAAGCCATTGAAAACCAGTGATTTCAATTAAATCTTCTTGTTTTGTTTTAAATTTTAATTTTTATTTAGAAAAACCAATTTATTGTTGTTGTTTTTGTTGTTGTTTTTTTTTTAAATTTTAAAATCTTTCTAGAAAACAATACAAAATAGGAAAAACATGTTATTTGTTGGATATTGAATTGGATTAAGTGGGAGATTAAATATTGTGTACATATGTATGTGTGTAGGGGGTCCATAGGTCTGTGTGTTTAGAAAAAAAAATCAAATATTGCTACTCTAATATGGTCCAACAGATAGGTGACAGGTGACGTATTTAAAAGGCCTTTTTAACCTGTTGTTTAAAGGCCTTTTGTGTAACTCCATTAAACCATTTGCTTACTGGCTGATGACCATTGACCTCTTGGTCTTCTTCTCCTTCTTCTCATGGGTAATGGTTACTTCCTCTGTAAACAAAAGTAAAAACATCAATCTTTATGACCAAAAAAAAAATCCTTCACTCTTAACTTACCTTCAAATTTCTTGGGCAAAGTCTTGATGGTCTCAATAGTTCTGACATTCTTCTCACCGGGCTCAATGATTTCCTCTTCATACTCTTCAATGATTTCCTCTTCCTCGGTATCATCAGGATTAGAGCTGGGCACTGGATCGTAAACGGTCTTCACGGCCTTCTTGACAATACCCTCAGGAGTAACGGTGGTGTAATGATATTCAGTACCACCTTCAATCTTAATGGTCTCAACAGTGGTAACATCACCAGGATTTTCCGATGGTACTACCTTCTTAGTGCCCGATTCGGATTTCAATTTCTTGGTGGTGGTAACATTCTTATGCTTTTCAGCATCCTTCAAGGTTTTCTTATATTCACGGATCTCTTCTTCGGTCAATTCAACTTCCTCCTCCTCGTACACAGTCTTGGAAGTGGTAATGGTCTTGCCCGACTCCAATTGTGTTGAGTAAGTGTACTCTACACCACCGGGCACACGTCTAGTGGAAACAGTGGTGCTATCATTTTGCACGAAATCAGCTGGTGGTGGTGGTGCTGAACCCTTAGGCTTCTTGGTCTTCTTGGTCTTGGTAGTATTATTGCCATCGGTCACATTGCTGGAGGTCACTTGTCTAATGTTTTGCTCGGTTTGCAAAGAGTTCTTGCGCACAGTGCGATTGTTTTCGGTCATCTCAATGGTTTGGGAAGTGCGGCGTGTTTCCTGATAAGTGGATTGCTGTTGGACATTGGATGTTTGTTGGATGTTTTGCATCTGTTGGTTCTTGTTGACCTTTTGCACAATCTTGCGATTATCAGTGGAATCATTGGATTCCACGGAAGACTTGCGTGTAATGGTCTTCTTATTACCAGGCTGGGGTTTAGGCTGTTGAGCCTGGTTGGGGAAGGGAGTGCCCTCGGGTACAGCATCAAAGAAGGTTTTGGTTTTAGTACTCCTAGAGCCATCCTCATTAATGGTGGTGTAAACCTCCTCATAGCCACCCTCAATGGCACGTGTCAACATGGTGGTTCTCTCATCAATGCGTATCTCCTTGTTCATGCGCTTTTGAATAAGTTTACGGTTTTCCTGCTCCTTAAGCATATCAGCTTCACTAACTGGCTTGGGATCCCAGAAAGTTCTAGTGGAGGTCTTAACAGTGCCATTGGGTTGGGGAGAAGTGGTAATCACTTCATAGCCACCATCGATAACATGGTATTTGGTGCTGGCACCGGTCTTGGGATCGTATTCGATTTTACCATCTTCAATATCAGCAGAGGTCAACATTTCTGCTTAGGCCACATGCACATAGAGCGCCAACAGAGTAGTGGTGAAAAGTGTAAAACAGTGTTGTATTTTGGGTGTGGTGAGTATGTGAATATGGAAAAAAAATTTGTTGTTTTTTTGAGTTGAGTTACAAAGTTTTGCAATGTCAAGGTAAATGGTTTCAAAGGGTTAAGGTGTTAGGGATTAAGCTTAAGCGTAAGCTTTATTTATTTATACAGCTTCTAAGGGAAAAACTCACTGTTCTTGCTACATATTTACAGTTACAATTTTGTTTAATTATTTTAAAAAAAAATTTAACAACAAAAGGAACACTTTGTTTGCGGTTTTTTTTTCCCAATTTCAAACTTCAACGGCCTGTGGTAGAATTTCGATTTCCTGATGATGGCCATATTTAATCGAAATTATTGGCATCAGACAGGCATAGTGCTTTAGCACTTTCAGTAATTGTTATTTAAATCTACGCGACATCTTCTGTTTCGTCGAACCCGTAGATTTCTGTGAAATTTGCTGCAATTTCGTTGGCTCAACATTTGCCACACTGGTGGTTTTCGTTGTCACATTTTGTCGGCGACTGGGTGAAGGCGATTTCTGTTCTGGTCTTATTGATGGCGTTCTTAAAAGCTTATGGCTATTATGATGGTTATTATTGTTATTGTTGCTATTGCTATTGTTATTATTTATATTAGAATTATTGTTAATTGTTTGCGTAAAGCCATCTGCAATATTTTTTTTTTATTTTTTTATTTTTTTTTTTTATTTTTTGTTGAGGAAGTTAGAATAAAAGAAAGAAAGAGAAAGAAAAAAACGGTTTTTTTTTGAGGTTAGTTTTCAAAATTTTAAGCCATTTTAGTAGAATTGAATAAACATGATTCTGGAATATTTGTAAGCGGGTGTGTAAGTGTTGTTAAATAAAGCTGGTTTTTTTCTAATTACAGTTAAACACAAAACAAACAAATAAAATATGTGTGACTGGCTTGTAAATATATTTACGAAATGATCAAATAAAATAAAAACCTTTTTAAAACTGCTGTTTAAATAGTTTAAAAAACCAGGCTTAAATAAATAAAGTTTTGAGTATTTCATTCGTAGGAAAGCGTATTTCAATAATCTTGAATAGAGAAATCGTTTTGAACACCAAAATATATGAAAATAACACAGTAAATTATAAATGTTTCTTGCTTAATGACTTAAAGCTTTAAGCCAGGCTTTATTTATCCACAAAAATATTATTAAAAGTTCTTTCAAATTCCAATGATCAGCCAAGCTCTAGTGTCGAAATCGAAAATCTCTTTCAAAATACACAAACTACTGGGATGCTATTTAATCTCAATAATCAATTCAAACTTAAAAATATAATTCAACTTAGGCTTAAACAAGAAGAAGAAATTATAAATCATAATGTAATAACCGATGTCGCCGTTGTCCAGTGGTTTGGGAGTTGAACAAGAGCTCGTGGTTCATACCAGCACTCAGGCAAATAAAAAAAAAATATTTTTTTTGGTAACTTTCTCTCAGCAGACTCTCCTGGCAAAAACTCTGCGAGTAAATAAATTTGCCATGAAAAGATTGTCAAAACTCTGTCGTTCGTAGTCTATATTAAACTGTAGGTTCCACCACTCATGCATAAAATTAGCAAACACAACATAGGTGCTAGGAGAAGCTAGATCGTAATTCTGACTCAGAATAGTAATGCGATAGCAAAAAAATGGTCGTCATTCCGACTAAGAGTAGTAATGTGAGTATTTCATATAACGATAGTGCCTCTGTAAAGCATAAAATTTTCTTTGTAATGCATTGTGTACACCACTGGCCAATTGACAGTGACTGAATATGTTTTATTACAAAGACAAATGCTACCGAAAAGCCTGTGATTTTCGGAAACAAATTCATTTGTTTCATTAGAGCACAATCCGTTGCAGCTATAGAGCTTTGCAACTCGAGCTAAATTACAACGATTTCCAAGGTATCAATAGAGTTGTATACTACCGTTAATGAGCACTTTTGCCATCAAAATGGACATTGAAGCACTGATTCATTTATAAGCGTTTTATTCCACTTTCAATCGGGTACACCGAATCCAAATTGAAGCACTTCAATTGGATATAACTGGTGTAAATGGTAAGAAATCAAGGCATGGCAGGGTACTCCGCCTTCTCTGTGCACGGTTAAGAAGCCTTAAAATGTGCATTGAAACACTGATCCATCAAACTGATCCTGTTAAAACGATTTCTATCGTATATAAGTGGTGTAAATGGTGCATAGGGTATACCATCTTCCCTGTGCATGCTCGAAAAGCTTCAAAATAGGCATTGAAGCTCTTCAATTGCATATAACTGGTGTAAATGGTAAGAAGTCAAGGCTTGATAGGGTACACCATCTTCCCTAAGCACGGTCGAAAATTGTCAAAATGAATATTAAAGCACTTCAATCGGACATAAGTGATGTAAATGGCATGAAAACAAGGCACTTGAATATTTCATTTGCCAGCTGAAAAATATGCTTCAGTAAACATTTTGAATGAATTTTCATACTCAGTACAGCATCAAACACCATCTACAGTTACTGAGGGCATATTATTAATGGCGCTCTTGTAAATCAATGAGCAGTGTTTCAAGCCTATTAAACTGTAGGTCTCACCATTTATAGATCAAAAATTAACACACACAACATGGGTGGGTGGTGTGAGTAGATCGATTGTAGTCCTGGCTAAAAGGTTCATAACCTTGGAAAGTGCATGACAGCAAATTACTGCCGCTATGTAATTTTCAGGGCAATTTCTCTCACCGTTTTTGTGTGAGATTAAAATTACATTAGCAACCTGCCAGCAGGGTGACACAATATCATCATAGCATACTGCTTTGTTTGAAGTTAAGCTAATGCGCACTAACAAGCAGCAAAGACCGCAACTTCAGTATTCGGACTGGAACATTATACGGCAAAGAAAACTTTGTTAAGCTAAGCTCCATATGTAGCACATACCAGATCTATGGATATATGTAGGTAGAGATTATTAAACAATTTTTTTTTTTTTAATAATTTTTAGAATAAAATTTCGATAAATTTATCGAAATAGAGAAAATACTTTTGTTTAACAAATGCTAATAAAACCAATTTTCATCGAAATAGTTTAGATTTGCTATTTGCTAATAGAAAAATATTTTTTATAAATAATGATTATAGAAAAGAAATTATTCAACATTTAATGTTACAACTTACACACATACGTACATCAGAAACAGAAAGAGATGAATGTTGGAACAGTAAACTACTAACTAAAAAAAAAAATACTTAAAAAATTTAAAAAAAAAACAAATTTAAAATAAATTTAAAATATCTATGTATGTATACATAAAGGTATGTTTGCTAATATAACAAAACAAATAAAATCAATCATCAAATAAAATATGGTACTGCTTTTAAAAAAAATTATTGAAATTATTTATTCAATTTAAATAAAAATAATTTTAATAATAAAAAAAAGAAATCATTAGAAAATAACATAATTTATTGCATTCTTGTTTTTGTTTTTGTTCTAAAAAAAATGAGTTTTTGTTTTTGTTTTATAAGCTATAAAAATAAAACTGAAAATAAAAGTTTAAAAATGATTTTTTTTTTAAAAAAAGAAAATTTTTTTTATAACAAAACACACACTCACGCAAGCACAAACACACTTTTAAACACATTGTTTCTTATGATTATTAAAAGAATAAAAATAAAACAAAAAATAATTAATAAATTTTGTTCTAAACAATTAATTTTTCTTCCTTTCAAGAACATGAGTTTTTTTCCTTTTTTTATTCAATAATGAAGTCTTTTTTTATTTTCAATTATAAAAAAAATACTTTTTTTTTAATAAAAAGAAATTAGAAATGCTTAAGAAAAATTCTCCTTTACATTATTATGTTAATGTAGACAGACGTTAATGTTTTAAAGTGTTTTTTCAAACAGAGTTGCATTTTAAAAAAAGTGTGTGTTTTGTGGTTTAAATGACTAATGAAGTATTAGAAACCAAGATTACGATACCCAATAGCCATGAAATTTTGAAATGAAATTAAAAACCTCATAGATATAAAGTAGCATAAATTCGTGTTCTAACAATTGTTATAAAAATAAAATATTAATGGTAATGCAGTGCAAAAGCAAAAAATATCGCTTTTCAGACTATAGTCAATATTCTCACACTACCAAGTTACTAAAATAATTGTATTGTAAGTTTGAAATAAAGACTTACTTGGCACAGTTTATCGTAAGAATTATAACATCTATATAAATAATTACGCAAATTATCATGAAAAGAATTTAACTTCTTTTGTGTATCTGATTAGCTTTAGAAGGATTCCAAACTACTTTCAAATCGATTTCTATCTGCGTATAGTTAAGCTTACTTAAGACAAACAAGTCAGCTTTTGTTTGACAATAATGTTTTCTAATCATTCTTGCATAATATCTTTCATCAAAAGAACTTAACTTATCTTACAGTAATCGATAACATTTATAGAGAACTAAAAAAAATTGTTTTTGTCTTTTTGTTCAAACTAAGCAGTTTCTTTAAGGCAAGCTAGTTAATCGTAAGTAAAATTTTCTTTCGTTTTAATTTCTGCTACAGTTATCGATAACATTAGTTCAATTGATTTCATTCTAAATT
>QOCX01002585.1:7600-21389 GCA_005959815.1 Sarcophaga bullata | reverse complement strand
AAAAATTCTTTTATTCTCTGAAAAAAAGTGTTTGAATTTATAAAAAATTAAAAATAATTTTAATTATACTGTGTAGGAAATTTAATCACCTGCAGTCAAGGTTATGCTTTATTCACGTTTAATTGAAATTTCACTTATTTTTTCACTTTCACTTTTTTTCTATTTTCTTACTGTCACCAGTTTACTGTAACACAAGGTACAAGGTAGATGAAATTCTTTTTTTTTCTTTTTTTTTGTATGTTTTTATTTATTTTCTCTTACATTTTCTTTCTTTTATTTTTTTGTACAGAATTATTTGCAATAGACAGGGTTTAAATACTTTGAGAGAAATTTTATGTAGAAAAATAAATTTTTTGTTTTTAAGGATTAATTTTTTCAAAGAATAAATTTTTATTTATTTGGCTTTGTTTTTAAATTAATTTATAAATTTATTTTTTTTATTTTTATTTTCTTTTCTTTCATTTTTTTATTTTTATTTTTAATTAATTTTTTTTTTTTAAATTTAGAAAGAAAAATTTCTTATTTTTAAAGTAAAAGTTGTAAGTAAAACCTGTACACTTGTTTACAGTTACTTACAAAAAACACAAGCCACTCTTAACCATACACCACCATATATATACACCACTTTGTTGTAAACAGTTTACTCACTCTATATGCAGACTCTGGTGTTATCAGTCTTCGGTGGCTCAGAATATACTACAAGAGAAAAAAGTTTTTTTTTAATTTTTTTTCTTAATTTCAAATAAATTAATTGTATTCAGACCACACACACCCCATAGTGTTATTTTATTTTTATTTTTATTTTATTTGAATGATTTTATTATTTTTTAATTTTAATTTCTTATTAAAATTCATTTAATTTTGCTTATATTTAAACACAAAATGTATTATTATTATTATTGTTGTTGTTGTTGTACAGAATTTTTTTTTTTTGTATTTATTTTTAAATTTTTAAAGGGTGCGCGCTAACTATCCTTTACTCATAACAGCTCAACTCGAACTGTAGTGCTTGCTTACAGGTTTCAAAATTCCCTTGAATATTCCAAATAACTTACACTTGTATTCTTCATACACTTATACACTTACACTTATACACATACACAGTTACTTAAGTATTCACTTTTACTTTTTTAGGCGATGTTTTTCAAAAAAACAACTCTCTTTCATCTTTTGCAATTCTCTTTATTACACACACTTTCTATGTTTTCTATACACGTATATAGATATGTATTATTTACATACACACACATATACATACATATATAACTTTAGTTATAAATTTTTTTGTTTTACTTGTTGTTGTTAAGTTGCAAAAAAACTCTCGTTTTTTTTTTTAAATTCAAAATAATTTTCTAATTTTCGCATTCGTTTTTCGTATTAGTTTAACACACCATTACCACCGTTCTATTATACCTGTATGCACACATACACACCGTCATACACCATCATAAGATAACTGAATCTCTATTTATGCAGCAATATTTCCAATACTTGTTGAACCGTCGTTTTGTATTTCATGGTCCACATACGCATACAAGCAACAGCCAACTGTTGGTTGTGTTATTCAGAGTGTAACTCCTTTATATTTTTAGTTGAACATATTGAACAGTAAATATGATAAAATTCTCACTGTCTGCTGTTAAGGGTATACAGTCATAGTTTCTCTCTCTCTCTCTCGCTCTCTTTCTCTTTAATTCTGTTTTAAAGCGTATTGCAGAATATTTGAAATATTCGTATTGTTAGCATATCATTCAAGTGTTGCCATATTGCTGTATTGTCAGAATATTCTAAAGCAGTGTAATATATCGATAAAATACCGACGTTTTCCTTACAAAGACTTATAGAAATACAATATGCAATGCATAATCGACCCATAAATTGCAAAAAAAAAAGTTTTGTGAATACTTTCTTGAGAACAGCTCAATTGGAGTTTGGATAAGGTATATAGATGGGTTTGCGTTCGTTTAACTACAGCAATCTCTTTAGACAAGATTACAGCCTAGCTTCTCATATCACTTATGGTGTCAGTGTGTTAACTTTATACCTTAAAGTCGACTCCGAACTACAGACTTTATTAAGAAACTTTTTATGGCTATTTTATGGCTATTTTTTATTTTCGCTCTGAGTTCTTGCCAAAAATTTTCTGAGAGGAAGTCGTTGTCGTATTTCGTTTGTTAGAGTTGTCTGACCTGAATTTTGAACCATGGACTCATGTCTAGTAAGCTAATACACTGTCAACTAGACTACAGCGACTAGTTTGCACAGCTCTTTTGATAGGTCAATGTAAGATCAATGATTCTTTGCACAGAAAATAGCAGGCAAAACCTCGTGATGTAATAAAAATTAATGTGCATCGTCAGATTATTTGATCTCCCGCACAGCAACTCTTGTTTTCGACAATTGTAGTTCAGCAATATAGTAATGTAGAGTGTAGGGTCGTTATAACTTCTGCCAGACTTATTTATTTGTTTTTGGAGAACAATTTTTCGATATACAAATGGAAAGTTGTTTCATTTATATGTCTCCGGCGGCTGGTTTCACAGTACCTCCTTTGATCGGACGAATTTTCGTGCACTTTTTCGAGTATATGATGCCGTATCTTTGGTTTGTCGGCATAACACATTTCTTTAATGGCTCCCCACAAAAAGTAGTCCAATGGTGTCAGATCACATTACCATTTTGACTAGTTAAACGGCCATTAAACTTTTGACGCAATAAATCGATTGTGGCATGAGATATGTGGAAAGTTGCACCAGCCTGTTGAAAGCAAACATCGTTCACATCAATAACATGAAGAGCGGGTACAAAAAAGTCGGTTATCATGGTGTGATAGGTGACCGTAATTGTTGAACCGTCCTGATTTTCAAAGAAATATGGGCCAATGATGTCTCTGCTCCACAAGCCGCATCAAACAGCAGTCACTCGTAGTGGATGCTTTGGCTTCTGTAAGACCACATGTGGCTTCATTCGAAAAGATGATTTTTTTTTGTGCAATTTTTGCAATTTCCGAACAATTGTCTTTTTTTTTTAAAAATAAATTTCCAATAAATCCCAACGTTGCTCCTCAAGTGTAAAACGATTGATTACGTGCAGTGAAGATCGAATACTGAATTTTGTGACAGAATAGAATGACATAAGTATTGTCAGATTCGAAATTACCGATGGTTCAAATTTAAACCGCTAAAAGCACCACCCTATATAAAATACATTGCAATTCTCATTCATACAGTTATACTACCTTTCGTTCTTTATAACGTGGTATCGTGGTGTCGACAGAGACAACCTGAAAAATTATATCCAAGAGTATAACTTGAAGATTTGAACAAAAAAAATTAAGAATTATTCTTTGAAGAGTTCGGTATTAATTCAATAAAGATGAAACAATTAAAATTCAATCAAATAAACAAAATGAATCAATTACGTTGTCATCATTATGTTGTCAATAATAACGATTATCCAGTAGTAAAATTCTTCTAAGGACAGTAGCACAAGGCGTATGAGTTATAAAAACGAATTGCTCAATACCAACAACAATAACAACACCAGCCACAGCAACAAAATAAAATAAAAACATAAGAATTTTCGAATACAATATATTTACTTGGTACACAATAACAATAACAAAAATTAACTCTCCCATCATAGCATCAAACAGTTATAATAACAACAGCAAGAAAGACCCACAAGAAGCAACAGGAATAACATAAAAAATGTTAAGAAAAAGAACTACTCTCTCTCTCTCTCTGGCTATGTTATGCTCTCAAATACGAATTACATTTGTATACATTTAAGAGAACATTGAAACTCTCTTAATATATAGTTTGCTCTCTCTCTCTGTCTCTCTTTCGATGAGACCATATCAACAGTAAGTTTTGAAGAGCATGACATTGAAAGTATGCAACAGTTTTGCCCAATTTTCATTCGAAACGTATAAGTATGGGTGAGTGTTTATTTGTAAGCCAAAGGAAAATATTCAACTGGTAGCTGTAGACATCAGGAGTATGAAGGACATTTTTTGCAAAAAAAAAAAAACACACACACACACACACTCACACATACATTCACTCACATATATGTATTTATACACATACATACAGCACTTCGATTGACTGGAAAGTCATGATATCTGGAAAAACATCGCACAATAATAACAATAAAGCTGATACAAAACAACAACAACAACAACAATAGTAACAATAATAACATGCAGAGCAAAAGAAAAGTAAAACATCGCCTAAAGTTAAGTAAAGGAATTCTGTTGATTGCGTTTCATTTTTAAGTTTTTTTTTTCTTTCGAGTGTTTTTTTTTTCTTTCTTTTTTTCTACAGAAATAAAGCCAATGAAACAAAATACAAAAAAAGGGAAAAATAAGGAGAAAAAAGTTGTTTTTTAATGGAAAAATAATATTCTACACAAAACCAAAAATAAAAGAAAGAAAGAAAGCAGAGAAGAGAGAAGGAAAGAAAACGTTTATACATGGATTTTAAGTGAAAATTATAGTCACTTTAAATGTAAAAATAAAAGGAAGCTTAAAGAATCCGTTCGTTTTCATTACAAAATAAATAATTTTTTGTTATTGTAATTTCAAAAAAATTTAAAAGATTAATTGCCGCAATTATCATGAAGGCAGATAATTTTATGCCTTTTCAAATCAGCTTTACATAATGATAAGAAAGGATAAAGCAAGGTTTTTTTTTATATTCCTTGTCACTACACCCTTTTCAGCCATTCAATGCGTTTTCGCAGAAAGTTTTGTTTCTATGCAACGAAAGATGGCAACCCTATCATTCTAGAAATTCAGCACTAATCACTGGATTCATGAATACACACATACATACATAATTGGCTATTATAACTCTTTAGTCAGAATTACGGCCTTGCTTCTCACACCACTTATGTTGTGTGTGTGTGTCAATTTTCTGCATGAGTTACGGTATCTACAGTTTATATTCGACTCAGAACGACAGGTTTTTGTAGAAATTTTCATAACAATTTTATATGCTTTCAGGGTTTTTGCCAGATATCTGCTGAGAGGAAGTCGCCGTAAAATTTTTTTTTTCAATTTTTGTTTAGTTGGGGATTTCCGATATGAAGTTTGAACCGGGGCCTCACGTCTAATAAGCCAACACACTACCTACTATGCCTACTATGCGAATACAATCTCTTGAATTAATTCACATTGCTTGCTACTGTCTTCAACGATCAAACTTCACGTAGCGTACTGTTATTAGATTATTTAATAAATCCTTGTCTGCAACAGCAATCTTGCTACGCTATCAGGCTGCTCTAGTCTAAGTTGAATAAAGAGCATACCTATCGAAAGCATACATCCGGCGCTGTTGCTATTTTCCCAAGTATGCATGGTGGGAATGAATAACGTTAGCAGAGTATGTACACTAATGTCCATCTCTATCTCAAATGAGACTGTTCTCATTCGGTTTGCTTTTTGTCTCTATTTCAACGGAGCTATTATATCATGACATCAAATCAATTGTTTTATGGAACATGAAACGTTTAGACTGGTCTTCAGCTTGTGTTTCGATAGTCGTGACTGGCTCTACATTCGCAGAGACTTCTTACTCATCTGCTAATGACTTCAAAAGACTTTTTTTACCAATTTCAGTGCTTTATCTCGAAGCTAATTCGGCTTGCGCCTGGAATTCACTTACCAGCTAATGACTTTAGCAGAATTTATATGTCAAAGTCCGTGTGTGATTCAAAACAGCCTCCTCACGGCTCTCTATATATCCCGCTAGTTTGACGGAGATCTCGTTTCTTAATGATTAATATTCCTTTCAGCCGCAGTAATCTTTCTGTCTACCCTATCTAATCACTTTATTATTGCTTATCTCTTAATGTTATCCATCACTCCCATCTGATCTGGTTTTATAACATTTTCTCTTCAATTTATTGCGCTTTAATATTTAAAAATAACTATTCCTTAATAAAACTTCTTAAATCAACCAAAAGAATTCTAATTTTCTTACATAAAAATATTACAACACAATGGGTTTTGTTATTTAAAAAACGATAAAGTAATCTTCACTTCCGAGCTGCCTGCTGTACATCCGTATTCGTATTATTTTTAAGGAATCACAATCCTTTAAGCTGATTAAATACTTCTGAAAACCGAAAACTATTATTATACTTCTATAAATAAAATATTTAAAAAGCATCTTCATCTTTGTTTGTTTGTAGAGCAAGTATTCAAAAATAATCAGCCTTTGTCTCATATTTTACTACAAGGGATACCATTAGGAGACATCTAAAGGGCGGGGGAAAGGGTAGAATTAAAAGATAAAAGGAAATTTGAATTTATTTTTAAACAAAAATTCTTATGAAATCGTTTTAATGTCGAAAATATTTATTTAGGGCACTCATATTGTATGCAAATGACACTCGTATATTGAATGCGAGTAATGGTAATGCAGTGCGCTCAAGTACAAGAAATTTTATCAACTTAAGCAACTGGTTTTACGAATGTTCCTGAAATAATTTTCCGCCTTTATTAAAATCTGTAAGAGGCTTCTTTATAAGGTCATCAGGACATCGCAATAAGATGGGTCTCTGTTGGAAGCTAATCTAGGTTAGGTTAGGTTAGTTTGAGGTCATGTACTTGTCACTGTGACAAGTGCAATAGCCAGAGGTTAAAAAACCCATTATAATACGTTCTAAGAGCGATGGAGAGGGAGGGAGTATAGTAAAAGAGAAAAGGAGAAGAGGTAGGAAAGACAGGATAAGAGAGTGCTACTACAACCTTGAAGCCTTAGCACTTTTTAACGAGCTCAGCCTATTTATAAATATATAGAGAGCCATAATGCTGAAAAAGCCCCTGCCCAGGTTCCTCAACCTCAACTTACTGAGAGCTGGGCAGTTGCAGAGAGGTGTTCGATAGTTTCCAACTCCTTGTTGTCGCAACATACCCTGCAATAGTTCGAATAGAAATCTTTAATTTGTTCCAGATACTTGTCAGCGATCTAATTTTGCAATGCACTGTAATGAAACCATTACTGGACCACGTGAGTTATACTTTTCAGATACCTGATAAGATATATCATACATACATACATACATAATTAGTCATTACAACTCTCCAGCTAGGTATTCTCACACCACTTTAGTTGTGCGTATCAGTTTTATACAATGAGTGGCGGGACCTACAGTTTAAAGTCGGCTGCTAATGACAGATTTTTCGAGATATCTGTGTCAGGGATTAAACTACGGTCTCTCGTCTAATAAACAAACATATTACCAAGTAAACTACGACAACTTGCAACTTGCCGTTTTAATTTTGGTTCGGGTGATCTAAACTTAAGCCCTTTTAGGATTTTATAGGAATTGTGAATGTTGAAACCCATAACCACTTTATCCAATTAGAAAAAGATTCCTAAAATGAAAATTTCTTAATGAATTGGGTAATCTTGAGCCCAAATATATGGCCATGTGGGTCGTCGAAGTAATTGTAGAAATTAGTTATGATGTATGTTTTATTGAATTAGAAGATTCAAGTATTCAAGAGCGATTTGCTGTAACATATGGGTTTTAAAATATTTCTTAACAAACAAACGAGCCTCGAAGAGTTTTTGACACTCGGAGTCTTATATATATTGCTGGAAATCCAGAATAAACACTAAAATATTTATTCAAATTCAAAAGAAATTAGGGAAGTAGGACCATAGGTCAAAATTGCAATAACAAAACTACATGATAGGTTAACAGTAACAAAGACAAATTAACAATCGGTTCTAGAAGTTGCCAAACCGAAAATATATTGAATTTAAATTCAGAGCCTGTGTTGTTAATTTAAATAAATAAGAGTGTTTCTGTTGTTAATTTAAATAAATAAGGGTGTTATTTCAATAAAAAAAAACTATGACGAATAAAACTGGATTGAAATCCTTGAATCCATCCTTTCTAGTTCTACCTTTACCTTTACAAAAAAAAAAAAAAAATCATTTTAGTTTGTACGCCAATACGTACTAACTTTTCCTTTAAATTAAATGTTCACGTTTTCTACAAAATAAAAACCAGAAATTAATAAAAGGAAATTTAAAACATATGCTTGGGAAAAATACACGATTTTTCCATTGAAAATATCCGCCAAACAATTGTGTCCGCTGCAAAGCAAAAAAAATTATTTAATTTGACACGAACAGAAAAAACAAAAAAAGCAAAAACAAAATTTTAATATATGCCATCCATTTTCATATATTAACGCCAAAAACACGTACATACACACACAAAAACACACCAATACGTACACACACACGTGGATACACGTGTATACAAGAAAATGTTTCAGGTGACCAAAATGTGAAAATAAATTGTGGCTTTTCAACCAGAAAAATAAATATTTTTTGTTTTTAACAGATTTATTGTACGCTTTTATTCTATTTTCTGTTATTGTTTTTATTGTTGTTGTTGTCGTCTTAGTTATTGTTATTGTTTTTGCAATTATTAAACATGTCATCGGTATATAATAAATTATTTCCGGAAAATACAACATTCGTCGAGACTCCATCTCTTCTGCTCATCTCTTACTCTCTCTACACACACATATACCACAGAACCCATAGGAGCACAGCCATGTGACAGGTGTTTAGGTAAAGTCAACAACTCCATAAAACCCATACCTTCAGACCATTTAGGACATTAAGAACATAAGCGGAAGCTCTCGTATGTACAGGCATTTGAACATTTCTAGACAACAAATACTTTTCAAACGTGAATTAATTTTTGTCAGGATTTGAAATTTTCTGCATAAACTCTATGGTTTAAATAAGCTAGCACACTGATACTCTTGTAAAAATAATTTATAAACTAATAAATATGCTTCAAGTCTTAAAGAGAATTGAAGTCATGTAAACCTTAGTACTTAGACTTTATCATTGTAGTCGAAATGTGAATTAAATAAGCTTCTCTGGATTTGTTGCAGCAGCCAATTGGTCAAACATTTCAAACGTTGTCTCGACGATAACTTGACGCATACTGACGCATACTGACGCATATTGACGCATGTATTAAAAAATTATTCGCAAGACGTTATGTATGAAGTCGTCCAAAAAAACGTGTCTGATGACGTTAAATCGTTTGTTGTGTGTGGTTCGTGACACCGTCTTGTTGAAACCACATACCATCTGGCTTGTAATCCTCAATTGCTGACTAAAAAAAGTAGATTAACATGCTGCCACAGCAATCTGTATTGATAGAAACGTTGTTTTCAGAAGCATTTTCATATAAATGCACGTCCCAATGACATGTCCAGCCAATTATGCCCACACCAAACAGTTTGAAAAATCTTCAGTGAAAGCCTATGACGCTAGCATTTAATCATTATATTTAAGGCGTTCTATACGGTCAGCCGGTTAAAGAGAAAAGGTTAAGACGAAAACAACTTTTGTTAGCAATTAAGAGGAGATCGGTGTC
Source organism: Sarcophaga bullata (assembly GCA_005959815.1). Classification (NCBI taxonomy): domain Eukaryota; kingdom Metazoa; phylum Arthropoda; class Insecta; order Diptera; family Sarcophagidae; genus Sarcophaga; species Sarcophaga bullata. The sequence continues at coordinate 11,963 of QOCX01002585.1, read as the reverse complement.
ATGCAACAGACTATACAGAAATAACCTAAGGCTGATAACCGCTCGTTTGACGGAGCGTTGTAGACTCAGAGTATTCTTATTCCGGAAGGCAGTTGTGTCCAGCTTAACTTGTAGATTCTGTGACGATGAGAATGGGTTGTTAGAACGCAGTCTGGAAAGATGGAGAGACATTAGTGCAAAGCAGAAAGAAGCAACAACTTGAGACACATCAGTTACTAGGCAGGATATTGACAATTTGTGAAGGCAATGAGCGCGGAGAAAACATTATAGAAGGAGATCCTATAAAGTTTGTGAGTATAGTATAAGAGAGCGTATGGTCGCGGTACTAATGGCACTTTTTCACGACAGTAGTAATAATAAGAGACGAGGGTGTAGTGATCACTTGTTTTGGAACGGAATATGCGATTTTGCCAAGAATATGCGTTCTTGAAGGGTTGAAACCTTTCATGTAAAGTGGCAAGCCAAGCGCTATTTGCAGGATTACCTGGACCGGGATCTGGACCTGGATCTTGTTGGAGTTGGTGGTCCCAGTAAGCCATGATAATGGGTGGCCGCCGTTATTGCAGCCTGGTCTAAAGGAAAACCTGATCCGTAAGGCCCATAAGGAATGGATTATGATGGATGTAGAATAGTGTGGGAAGGGCGACTGATCGAGATGCACGCCTAATCAACATTGGAGCTCACTGATGGATGTAGAAGCGTGTGATAATATTTACAAGAAAGAATATTTCAAGATTATATGACCGGCATTCAAAAATATTCAGTTCTTGTGTGTTCGGAAGCTAACACTCTTTAGAATTTTTCCGTTATTTCAAATTTAAGTGAAGGATTTGCATTTGATTTGTATTTGAAAAAGGATTTGAACTTTTCTTCCCTCAGCTTGAATCCTTGCTTACCTTTTCAATAACAAGCGCTTTGGCAAACAACAGGAGAAAAGGAATACGGAGACAAAATTAATTTGAAATGGAACCTTAACTGAAAGGAAATGAAAAAAAATAATAAAAAATATCCAAATCAACAAAAAAAAACAGCAACAGATTACAACAGATGCAAAACAAAACAAAACAAAACAAAAAACAAACCCAAAAAGAATGGAAAAGAAATCTTGATAAATAAAAATGAACATGAAACAATAGCAGGGGTTTTCTAAAGGAGCAACTAATAGTTGGTTGCCTAAAAATTAAGCAAAATTAAAATCGGAGGGCGCAACGAACAAAGAAGCAATAATAAATAAAGATCTTCGTTTTTCTATTTTATTTTTTTTTGTATTCATTGTGGCACGTAAATATTTTAAGAGTAAAACCGATATGCACGCAAACGTTGGGAATACCTGACCCAAATAAAAATATTTTTTGTGTGTTTTTTTTTTTTGGCATTAAAAGTTACAATAACCACCGCTATTCGTGACTTGCAACATACAAATATTTCGGCACGAACATCAATACATTGTACACTCCACATACATACACTCGCTCTCATTCTCTCTCTCCTCTCTCTCTCTCTCTCCTCTCTCTCTTCTCTCTCTCTCTCTCTCCCTCTCTTCACTTACTCATACTACAACCTATACACACCCATGAACAAATTTTATTTCATTTATTTTATTAAGTAAACTGAAACCAACAGCTGCTGTTAGCAATATTAGAAATGATAAGCAAAAAAACGTTTTCCTATGCTTGATTGTCAGTGTTTCTTATATTAAACGTATATCCCTTGATAAATAGGCCTCCAATCGAGCAAGCAGCAAAGAGTTGTTGTAATGAAGTAAAGGCGTCATAGTCTAGTAGGCTTATTGGACATGAGGCGTTCGGTTCAGACATCTCCAACAAACTAATTATGAAAAAATCTCTTTAGCAACTTCCCCTCTACAGATTTCTGTAAAAAAGTTTCTCAAAAATCGAGAAGTCTGTTCCTACCTTGATGGAGCTGCAGAAGTGATTTTGCAAGAATACCGAGTTTAAATTTTACGGCAACAATACGATTTCTTACAAGTCAACCGAAGGCTACCTTGTAGTTGATAGAAAGATGGTGTGTGTTCACTCAATCTTCATGGGTCTTCTCCGGGATTTGACGTAATGTCAAGATCTGAAACCGCACGGATAAGATCCAATCGTAACAACTTGACATGTAGCAAGTAATAGGCTTACATCCCCTATCCATAGTGCAAATCGCATGATCTCCCTTTTTCAAGACGGGATAGACGACACTCAAGTTTTAATTGTTAGACATAGTTTCCACCACAGTCATGTTTTATAAATAAGCTGGTGCATGCACCCTATCAGCCTATCATTATCTCCGATCCTATACAATTCAGCAGCCTGCCCGCCTACAGCTTGATTGGACCTCTACATACCTGGACGTTGGAATCTGCTCGCTATCATCATCAATTGGGTTAGGAACATCGGAACTTATTTAAAGGCAAAATTGGTGTCGTCATCGTCACCCTGTAGTAGCATATAGCAGTGTTGCCTCCATTGCTAAGCTGATTTAATATGTTGAATATAAATGAGAGGGAAATACATGGAGACAATGCTATATCTGGTACAACAACTGATTGCATGTGTGATGCCTTAATTGGAAAGTAAGTGGTACGTTACTTAGAAACATTGAATCCAGTTCCTGGATAGTGTCAGGTGAGAAAGTAGAAGAAACTGTAAGTCTACGATTCGCATGAAATTCTTCGATCACCTCTCTTTATGACCACCTCTTCTAAGTTCCGGGCCACTGTCACATAGATAGGAACAAAAAGGTGGACGATCGGGCACGGAAGGGAAAGGAAATGATAAAGGGGATATATGTGCCTCCACAGGAATAATTTTCCAAACTGGAAAAAGCAGCATGGAATTCAACAAATCGTGGATGATCCGACATACCCCGTTGCCGAATTTCAAAACTGCTGTGTCCGGCAGTGGACAGAAGGAAATCCTGGGAACTACTTGAGTTCAACAAGAGAACGGTTTACACTCTAATAAGTATTCTAATAGGACACTGCACTATTATTCTGCTCCACCAGAATTACTGCATAAGCCGCCAAGATGTAGAGGAAAGAGAATTGCCGCAAGACCTTTTGTGCGAGTGCCCTGCACTTCAGGACACACGTCAATGGTTTTTGGGTAACTGGTAACTGACCGGTTTCATCCAGAGTTTGAGGATATGCAAACCCACCAGTAACGGATCATGACAAACGGCCTTACCCCACACAAAGGGCCATAAGAGCCACTGAGTGATTTTGCCTGTGAATGGCAAGCTAACTGCTAACCTATCCTAACCTAACCTATCTTTATACTTCTCTTATATTATTTAATTTCTTTTTTTAATTTCCTAATAACGAAGGCGATTCTAAAAATAATATTCATCATCATTAGTCATCATTATTTCTGCCATATTTGTTGCCTATAATGTCAACTGTATTCAATTACCAAGTCCTAGCCTCTAATGGCCTTTAGAATAGATTAAATGGAGGAAATAAAAAAAAAAACAAATAAAAACTGTGGATAAAAATAAAAACAGACAAAACCGAAATTTAAATCTCAAAGATGATTAACCAATACTTAGAACAGCAACAACAAACAATCCCAGGCCAAGCCAAGCGAAGCGGAGTATTGAACGTTTAAGGTTAAATTCGTAAGTGCAGCAGGAACGTCCCGTCTTGCGCCAGTGGAACGCAGAAGAGCAAGAGTGTTACGGCACCACACACAGGCACCCATGATTCAACTCGTGTACGGACGAGAGTTCTCAGGTTCTTACTTGCTCTGCAAAAGGTTTTTTGATTTTGTTGTTGTTGGTTTCGTTTTTTTTATTTTTCTAACTGTTGCTCGTTTTTAATGCCTAAAATTAATTGTTATTTTATGTACAACTGACAATGACGAAGCAATAGTCGTTGCTGTAGCTAGAGCAGTATCAGTAGCAACATACGCACAACAGTACTAGTAGAGACAACAACAACATCAACAATAACAATAACAAAGAGCTGAGGGTGTTGTCAACAACATAAACTGAAAGTCGGAAGACATCAAAAAAAAAAAAAAAATTGCCATTCAAAATAGAAGCGAAGAAGAAAGAAAAGAAAACGAAAGAATACACACAAACAAAACTGAAAAGAAAATCTTTAACTGACCTTTAAAGCCCCCCTCCCTGCTCAGGGATGTTCAAAATCTGTTGATATTTTCTCAAATGGAAACGGTATTAAAAAAACACACTGTGCCACCCTGTTGTAATTATCTAAAGGATACCAATTTAATGAACTAAAATTACCAACAGTTTTCACAGAAAAACGTTCAATTCTCATTCTCAGTTTGCAATATAGTAAAAAAAAAATAACAACAACATCTACAGGTGGTTTTCCGATTTCTTTATACAACAACAA
>QOCX01002584.1:307-21393 GCA_005959815.1 Sarcophaga bullata | reverse complement strand
GGAAAAAAAAAATTCGATGGAAACTCACGCCGACTTTGTATTATTGAAATAAGATTTGAAACGCTTAGGAAATGACAAATTCGCAAAGGCACACGCCTAAAGAATGTACACGCCACCGCAGTACACAGTGATTGTAGCAAAGGTCCAGTAGAGGAGAAAAACAATATGTTTTGTCTGCCCAAAATTAGACTTCAGTAAACCTATCCAAGTTATCGAGTAGGTTGTCTTTGTCCAACAGGAAGCGTAAGCGATTTCATAGAATTTATCTATCCTATGGCGGTCGGCTCGGAGCACTATCGGTTTGGATACCAACTTTCGGTTCGCAAGTGTCCAATATTTCGGGTATGGTCGTTTAGTTAACCAGAGGATCAAAGTTAACGAAAATCTCTTGGAAAAACCTGTAGGGTGGACCGTACCATTTTGAAATCGTACTCCGAAGGCAAGATATATATTAGAGAAACTTTTCATGGCAATTTTTTTATTTTACTACTCAGAAGGTTTATTTTGCCAGATTAATCTTGCATAGAGAGGAAAGTGCCCTAAGAAATAATTTATTTTATCAATATTTTCGTTTATGATTGGAGATGTTCTGAACCTGAGGAGGTTTAGAACGTGGCCTACACATCTAAAGTAGGTAACAAAACAGATATAAAGCAGATCTTCGAGTTAGTGGATTTATTTTAATTGAATATTATATTTCCGCCATTTTCTAATCTTTATTATATTATAGGAAGTGATAACCTAGCACGTCTCTAGGACTCAAGAGCATAATGGGGAATATAATTTACTTATGTTAAGCCAATGCTTGCAAACCAACAATATATTCGTGCAAGAGCAGGGATTAAAATTAACTGAATAATACTCATTCGAATATGTAATCCAACGAATTAGTATCCCTGAAAAATATGGAAGATATTTATGGTTAACTTATTTTTGAGCATTGAAAACATGTATGAAGAGGAAGCGCAGCAGTGGCCTCACAACAGAGTAGTTGCTCCATCTTTCCTTTATTTTCACGAAATTCTCTACTACTGAACAGTGTAATTGTGGCGAGGTATATAATGGAGCAAAAGATATATTAATTTTATTATTATTGATACTTAGTAGACTGGAGGTTCAAAACCTCCAAGTCAGACCTATCTCAATCAAAAACGAAAATATGAAAAAAAATTTCCTAGGCTTACCTTCTCTCTCATCAAGTATAAGATTTTTCCTAGCAAAATCTGAGAGATAACAACAAGCGTAATATAGATAAATTTTATTCGACTGTTTACTTGAAGCCTACCGTGAGTAGTCGATAAATTCTTGGCCAGCGTTTAAGCATATAGATATTTTTTGATTATGCCCTAACAGATGCTACGCATTTTGGTTTGTCTTGATATTGCAGTTGAGACTTCTTCAACCATTGTGAGCAGTCTTTATATCGTAGAGTAGCTTCTGCCTTATGGTACACAGTGTCAGGAGACCTAATGCTATGTTGAAAAGTTTCTTACCAGTGGCCTTATATTAGTATTTGTTTGTTTATTGATTTTTTTCTTATAAAATAACAAAGACCACAAGCATGTTTTGATCAAATCATGCAATATATATACATATCATTATCCCTAAACGATATTGTGTTTATAGCCACAGATGAATTATTTTATTTTATTTGCTAAGGAATAATAAATTAAGGTTGAAAACAACACCATTTTGAGAGCATTATTCTATCGGTCTTACAACATATGTCTTCCGGAGGTTTTTTTTTTTTATTTATATGGGAATTTCCTGTGTTAAAGAGTTTTTTTTTCCCCTCACAGATATAGATGTGGTGTTTAATTGAAACAAAAGTAAGAGTAAAAGTTTAAAAATATATTCTCGATTTTGTTTTCATTATCATATCAATCTAAAGCCTTTGTACTCGAACATAAATAATCTTAATTTAATAATTTATCAAGATGAAATGTTTCAAAATTAATGTTTTTCAATTTGGATTTTAAATAATTTGAAACTAACAAATCAATCACAAACTAATAAGAAAAACAACTAACTAAACAACAAACAAAAAGTGATAATAATAAATATGGCATTAGAATGGCCAATGAAGTGGGCGTCCAGGCGGCATAAACTTTAAAGCAAAAAAATTTAATTGATTAAATAGATTGATATGAGATGAGAATAGATGTGATATCAGTAAGTATTATGGCACGCATGTGTTAGTTTTTTTAATGATTACAAAATTTATGTGTTTAATTTTGTGTTGTGTTTTGGTTATATTATCGTTAGCATGTTGACAAACAGTATCTTATATTTGTGACATAATATATGGGAGAGGGCTTTGAAGTAGATAAAAATAATTGAAATGTTTATTCTCCTTCTCTTGCTCTTCTTTTTTTCACTTTTTTTTTTTAACATGGCCCCCCAGAAGGTGTCTTTCATTTCACCTTGTCATTTGCCTAATTAAATAAGATTAATTTATATAATTTGAATTGACCTTTATGCATGTTGGAAATTAGATGGCTTGGTAAATGATGTATACCTGTGTTGATTAGTATTTTTGTATCCTCAGTCTCATAGTATCGTAGTTTCAATTTATTTTTCAACACAGCTTCCTGCTCTGGCTATGTGTGCAACACACTCTGTGCATATGCAAAATATGCCAAGGCAGGCAACACATCTGTTCATGTACGCTAGTCCATTTTTGCCACCCTTGTTGATGATAGATTGCAAATAGTTAGTGCTGTATTGCATGCCTCATTGTCCATATTACATAAGAGAGATGCATCTAACGTCTCCCATCTCATCTGGCATCATCATCATGGCCCGTCATCAATCACAAAATAATGCGTAGTACAAACTTATCTAGAAGCGTCTTGGCTAAGGCTTCCCTCATAGACAATTTGCTTAACTGTTCTAAAACGCTGATTTAATATGTTTTAAGTAATGCAACACCTCCTCACATATGCATGCCATGATATAGCAAGTAGCTACCCACTTAACGCAATTAATTTCCATGTAATTTTTTCTTCCATAGATATGTCTAATTTACATAACTTGATGATTCATCGTTCATCTCGTATAATAATCCCATTGAATTTCATCAAGGAGACATAAATATAAAAGAGTTATAGTTTTCATTAATTGGTTTATTCAACGTTTTTTTTTCTCTCCTCTCCCTGTTAGCCCAGTGTGTTTCCTGTCCATATTTATAGTAAAAATATGGAGCATAACACCAAAATATCACAAAAAAATATTCGGAATGAATAACCACCTACTTGCGCTCATTTGATCATACCATACATACATTAAATTCATATTCATACATATCAGGTCATCATTTAGTCATATCATTATACACAATCAACAACTAGTTCAACATACATAGGAGCATACGTCGAAGAAGCAATGGAACGTGAGAGCCTGTGGTAAATTTCTCGGAGATTTCAATGGCTTGGAGACTGCTGAAGTACCCTCCTCGGCTTACGACGGTAATCAAAAAAGGGGATAATGTCTACTCGATGCATTTGCTAACGCTGAGGTTGTTCTATCTAAATCATGGGGGAGAGACGAAGGATTAACATTTTTCGAGAAAATGGCCCCGCTGCTCTAAAGATTGACCCTGACTTTTGTCGAGCGCGACTACTGGCGACCTTCATCTAACGTGATGGGTTGTTCTGACATCTAGGCTACATCATTAGTGATCATTCCAGGGCTATTCATTTTCGAGATCACGGGAAGCGGCTCTATCGAGGAGCACATCGTTCCTTGGCCGCTCCGCGAATCCTCTCTTTGTCTGGATTGGTGACTCCGAAAACGCGGTTTGTCGACATGGTGATACAGTTTGTCCCCGCATTTGGGGAATTATTTCAGATTATTCCGGCAGCGCGTAAGATGCGATAGGCTACGGAATATTACATGCGCTCTATACAGGGGCTTTGTTATACGCGTCTAGATACGGCAAGGAAGTGTCTGGACCTACTGACAGTGCCCCAAGCATATGTATTTAAAACGTTGTTGGAACGCGGATATAGCGGATCTTAAGGCCGGAAAATGTCCTAACGCGAAGCGCTAACTGAGCCGAATATTAATCGCAAACGGGGCCAGGGGTCCGTACATACTACATTGCGGGGCACATCAAGGAGAGGTAATAACAGGAGATGCAGGTCGAGCTTAAAGGGCCCCATTATCACAGCAGTATAGATGACTAAGTACGTGGCTACAGAGAAATGTGCGCAGATGTGGAGAGTAACCCCTGGGGAACAGGTTATTTAACCGAGGTGGAAGAATTTTTTTTGAGAAAGCTGAATCTGCTTTCCGAACCCACCAGCAAGCAACGTGTGCACTTTTCAACGCTCGCAATCATAATCCATTCAAGAGAATGCTATGTCTCCGCGGAAGGTCGCCGAAAGTAGCGTCTACCCGTGGCGGACACTATGCGGACCTCTCATCCCAGAAGAATATCACCTCAGAGCTCAAGGCGTTCACAGAGGCAAATAATTGAAGCAGTTCTGCAGGGAAAATGAAAGCTTAACCAAAGCACTGGGAATTTAGACAGGATTCCTCGCCAACATAACTCTCGCCGCTTGAATAAAGGGGCGGCATATATGAAGAGTTTGAAGCACTGAGGTCCTTTGTTTAGACAAGTTTTCGATCTCTTGTATTTCAATCCGAGAATGAAAACAGTTGCCAATATAAACAGCCACGGATTGATTGGAAAACACGGCAGAGGCTAGTTTCTCCATTCCGAAGGGAACAACGGTACAGGATGCATCGGTGATTTATTCAGGCATTTTACAAATGGCTTTCTTTTGAAACCGCCCCGCTTCATGTATGATTGACACAAGCCGAGCAAACCATTTTGGAGAGAATCATCTGTAGGAGACTAGAAGCATTACCTAGGGGAAAGTAAAGGCCTGTCGGATCGATTCACGAATTTTGGTTTCCGAAAAGGCACGTTCCAACCTGTGGAATCGGCAGCTAGAAACAGATAATATGGCAAATAGCAAATAGGACGCTATAAGAAGACGAGTGAGAGCGTTGGCATGAGAAGGCGCGCCGATAAGGAATAAATATGACGCTCCTCCAAATCCCAGCCAATTGGGACGTCTCCAAGAATCGCATTCAACAACGTCGTGAGCGAATACTAGGGAATTGCCACGCTAGCAGCCCTGGATGAAAAGGCGTACTTGAACTACCTAACTTCAATAAGAAAAAAATCATTAAAGGAGTTTACCCTTTCAATAGGATAGGGGAGTGCTCTTTATATATCTGCATCACGAACATATAGAGAGCAAGCCGAAAAGTCGTTAATGCAGTAGACAGCCGGGAGGAGGTCCCGCAGAGAGGGCTCGTGCTAGCTCTATAACTTATAGAGATATAATGTGATGAATACCGAGTTAGAAATGGTGTACACTGAGGCTTAAAATGTTGGTTTTTCATTTGTGTCGGAAACATACCATAAAGTGTAGCTACAGATCATAGGTAGGATTTGCGGACACGATATAATTAATGTCCTGGCGATAAGAGTGGAAAACATTTAGATGAACTAGTGAGAACTGTGTAATCACTGCAGTTAGCGTGGTCAGTTTGAGAGCTGGTTGTATTACGGGAATTAAAAAAGAGGACCTTCAATAAACAGTACACGCTGACCCATAATATATACAAATAGGAGAATTATGTCTATAACATTGTTTATAGTCAGTAGGGAAGTGATATACGAACTCATTTAGTTACCGATGGGTCAATACGGTGGGAGTCATGATTCCCAGTCGCATAACATCATTATATGCAGAGGGCGTAATATACTTATGGAGTTATGATTGACAACAGGCTCACGTTTAGGGAACACCTGACGTACAATTGCTGGGGTGAATAATGTTGCGGCCGACGAATTGTGCACTTGCCTGAATAATGCCTGAACCTTATAGGGGAGCCCCAAAACAGGAGAGTGAGGGTGGTTTACTAATGAAGGTAAGAGTGACATTCCAATCCACGGACTATAACCCTATGCCAGAGGAAGGACTTTGTGTGCAGGGGCCCTCACCTAATAATAACATGACCAGAAGCGTATTGAACAAGTTTATAGAGAACTACTATGCAAGCAGGAAATAGAAGTGCCGCATATACAAGCGCAAGATACAAGATCAGCACTCTCTCAGGGCTGAGTTATGGCCGCTTCCGCACCCGGTGTGCTTATCTGATCTAGCGGTCCTGCTTTGGTGATTTGCGGGGATGATGCCCCTGAAGATAGTAGTGGAATTGGTAGAAGAAGGAAGAAAATATTAGCGCCCAAGGGGAGGGGATTACGTGAATATAATTTCGCAACCCTCTGTTCAACTAATTGAGAATTGATGGACTATAAGGATAACGATGTGAAGCAAGTCATTGGATCAAATTCCACCAAGGGGAAGATGAGACGCTAAAGATATCTCAATATAAGCCGAGTATTAACTATTGGCGGAGATGCAGATCAAGAGGAAACACGGTCAGTGTGGTCAAAATCCTCAAAAATTAATGGGTTACCCAATTATCACGTAATTTAAATTTATTTTTATAATTATTTCATTATTATGTTTATTTTAATTCCAAATTAATTGAATCTTCTACCTGACCGCAGTTGCTAAACCGGCCATGGATTGTTAGTAGAGAGCATGATCTCCTATAAGTATGGCACGACAATGGATGAAACATGCTGAATGCAGAAATGAAAGGGAAACGGCGGAGCATGTTTTCTTTGACTTGCCGCGATAACGATGATCATCGAAATTGCCTGGAGAGGAAAATAGATACGCAGGTAACGCCGCGACAATGTAGTTAACTTGATGTTACCTCATCGCGACAATTGGAACGCAGTGTGTGGTTTTTGCAAGGAAGATATTGATGCAGCAAAGACCTGGTGAGAGAGGCAAGGATACAGCAGAATTGGAAGGAGCCAGTGCCTTTGCGCTGAATCTGGACCGACCGCCCTTACCACTGCAGAAGTAATACTGTGCATTGTGGTCTGGTGGCGAATGGTTGGATGTGTAAGAGCGAACCCGAGGTATGGTTTAGTACGTAATGCGGCTGTAGGCAAGCGAAGAGTAAAGTTCGTAATGCAGGGCGAATAGAGTGTCACAATTGGTGAGTAGTACCAGGGCTATAATGACTGTCTTTTGAAGATTTCCCCTAAAACCTTTTATAGCTCGTAAAGGCTTATAAAGAAGTAAAATAAAAAAAAAAAAAATACAAAAAAATATCATAAAAAAAATATCATAGCCCCAGCCGAATACATTAAATTGTATATGTTTCAATGGAGTAATGTGTACCGAGAATTTTTTTTTATTCTGGGAAAATTAAGAAGCATTACCGCAAGCAAACTTTTATAATAAGGACTAATATGAAGAAATAGCCCTATCCTTCCCTCTCACCACCCTCCATAGCCTCACTATAAATCCCATTACCAATGAATATTACTTTTTGGTGGTGTTAAAGGTAGGTAGACTGATATACTCTTATGAGAAGTCATTTTAATTGCTATACTGTTTAGTGGGCACATCCAACCACACCCTTAAAACTTGAGAGTTTATGAGAGCTCCTGTTACAAGTTTTAATATAATTTACTTTTGCAAAACAGGACTTACTGAGACCAACCAGTTAACGATCCGAAGTAACCTCCCTCTATCACAAACTAGACGATAATCCAATGCAAGTCTGCCATAACATGACCCATTTAATATTCATAAGTAGTTTACCAGACCCCCAGAGTCGACTAGGACCGTTGCTTTTCACCTGGCTGGATCAGTTAAAATAAAATACAAGTGAATAACTGGAATTAGATAGATAGATCGGTTTAGATAGATTTAGGAACACATTTGTTAAAGGTAGAGTGTTTAGTCCTAGCCGCTGACACGAGACTTCTTTCTCTTCCCTGGCTTTTGGAGTAGTACTATTTGGTCCAGTAGGAGGGACTTGTGTCACTGTACAACATGTTGGCATATTCACAAACGGGCCGCTATGGCGTTGCATCAAGTGGTTGGTCTTATTTTGATATCTACATAGTTTAAAGGCTACCTAGCATAAACGACCTATATTAGATAGTGTATAGCAATTATTTTTGAATATTTATTTAAAAGGTAGTAATAGGTGAAGGTCTGGAGACTATCTTTATCGAAAGGATCACATTTAGATCATTATTACCCGTATAAAGTTTGTAAATTGTGGAAACATACTTAATTATGTAGGATAACTTACCTATAAATTGCGTCGGGATAAATAATATCTGTAGGTCTGCAAGACAAGACTAGTGCTAGACCTACCTTAAATGATCTGTTAGTGGTAAGTATTGCCCGGAAGGCGAGGACGGTTATGTTCACCATACCTTAAGATATTTGTCAAGTCGCTGTTATGTTCGACCTAGTAGTTCGTGTAGTAAATATGTCCTAGTATAGTTCGTTATTATGAAGTCATACGGTCATTTGGTTTCCTATTTAATTTATTGATATCATAGTGGGCTTATCTTTCCACCTGGCGTTGTTGTCTTTTGGCAAATTGATAATTTTGGATAAAGTTTACCCATTCCACACCCTACAGGGTCAAAATATTGCTCTCTACAATCATAAATACACTGAATGTACGAAAATCCCCAATAATTTGCTCTTCTCCAAGACGACTTATCTTTCTCAATCTGCAGGTATGTCATTTCGTTTAGTTTGGTAGATTTATATTTGTTAGTTAAGGTCCTCCCACTATTTTTGAAATCTAACCAAAGTTTTAAGTTCCGGCAAAAAAAGGCGCCTTCCACACTTTGAAGAATCATCGTTGTAGTTTCTAGTATTTTGCAGTTAGTAGTCCCGTGTTCTTCATTTATCTCAATGTTCAAAATCACCCAAGGTACATAGCATCTTTCATCAAACGAAATACCAAAAAATATAAAATCGTTTCTACGGTTATATTTCCTCCACAAAAATGCTTTAGACAAAAATTGTCTATGACAATGTCGAAACCTCTTAGCATCGGAAAACGCTAATAGCGTTGATAACTTAACAGTGCTATAACAGTTTATGAAATTCAACCTGGAATGTAGATAATGGACATAGGAATGGGAGGACCCCTTTATAAGGGCAAGAGGTGCCCCATTGTGTTACGCACAGTAATTCCGTTATCTCAAGGATCACCCCAAGTGGTAGACTTTCTTGCAGGAATCCTATTACAGCGAGCTTCTCTATAGAAGGGCGGATTTAGGCTTGCAGAAAATAACAGTTCTTGACAACTTCCTTTAACTTCACACCAGACTCTATCCACCATCTCTCCGTAAAGCACCTCTCAAGTACTTCTTTCATTCTCTGGAAAGTTTGATATCATTACCCACCCCGAGCATTAAATATATTAATTGGAACGATACCTTTTTCCGTGAGAGAGCCTCCATAAAGAGTTGTCGGTGAGAATGTTGATCCTCACTAACATTCACAGAGATTCCATTTGTATTAAGAAATCGAAGAGATGGCTATTGCACTCAACTGAAGATATCCATGTCCAAATAGTTATCTAATTATAACTTATATCAAAGTTCTGAAGTTAAACGTACATAGCTATAATTAATATAAACATGACCTGTGTATGGTCCTCGAAATATTAGTAAGTTGGCAAAAGGAAGAATTCTTTCTCAAACTTCTTGAGGGGTATACCCCGCTCAGCCAAACAAGTTTAGTATTCGAGTTCAATATCACCTAAGCCATTTCGCGTTTATGGCTACTTATTCAATAAAGAATATAAAATATCAATTTTCGATCTTGGACATAATATGCATTCCTTGGCATAATCCAACGATTTTTCTATAAGAGTAACCCATGACAGCAGCATGGAAGGTAAAAGTAGTGAAAATACATGTATGATTAGCTGGCTTTGTATCTACATGAGAGCGTCTTTAGGCCTTGGTTGGAAACAGAATATCAATTATAGCCTCTGCCTCAATTAAAATCGTATGTTTCTCCTATAACACTGTTCATATGGTCCATTAGACTTCCCATCTAAAGTTATTGAACTAAAAAAGGATTCTAGTCAAGAAAAAAAAATAGAGGTTTGGGCTTACTATCAAGGGGACTGTGTGGATTGGGTGCTCTAGGACTATTGCTCAAATATTGTAGCTGCTAAGCGTAACAGTAACTCGTGTTATACATAATATGAGATAGTATTTTTCAGTGCGACACCAAGCAGGGTATAAAAATTTCATTCACTAGAGCCTTTACCCGATTATAAGACAACCTACTAATATCAAACACCATAAACTCTTAGCCGTTCGATACCGGGACTTATTTGTGCCATTTAAGTATATTATTATGGGAAAAAAAACGAAATGTTCATACGAGATAAATTGGATAAGTTTTCCCTCATATCTGTATCCAGAACCCTGTTAGCTTTCATTCTCCATGTCGTGAATGGTCCAATGTTTCGCACTAAAACCAAAGCAACTGCGAGTTAGTAATCGACCAAAGCTGTGGATGATCTTATAGGGGTACTTGGTATTATTTTTTGTTTAAGACATTGCCTGATGGAACTTTGGAATTTTAGGAAAATACGAATTTGGTATTTTTATTTCATTGATGAGATTATTAGAGAGGGATATACAATTTGATTATTGTAAGAGTTTCTACTCCCATAAAATCTTACATAAAAATCGTGAATAATACGGCTCTCCGGCGTTAAACGTAAAAATAATTTTTTTTGAGAGAATGAATCATAAGCTCACGCGGCCGTATTACTTGATATATTCTAGTGAATAGAGATGGGCTCTCCACACGGACGTTAAATGAAAACCTTTCCATCCCTATCAGTACTGGAAAACGTCTGTGTGACAGGACATACTGGACTTTGTACAAATCGAAAATGGAACAAATGTTTCCCCCCCCTATCGTGTTTATCGAAGGCCGCAACCTTGACGAATAACATCCGTACTTTCTTATGCATGCACATCCTCCCAAATGCATGAAACTCTAATTTGTATGAAAACTATAATAATTCTGTCACCGGAGTAAGCAAACCTTTATGTTTACCTATTCATTATTTCTTAATATTATAGCTACGTATATGCTTGCATCTTTCAAGGCGAAACCAATTTGTAGGTAAGCTATGGGGGCCCGCTTTAATAATATAGACACTGGCGTGTATGAGTCTCGTCCATTCCTTCTCATTAGAATACAGAAAGATTCTCGATATAAATAATTAATATTTTTGATTTATACACTTTACGGATTGAGACAGTAAATACAAGGAAGACTTCCTTCTTCTAGACACTATACGAGATCTTCTTTTTGAACAAGTTCCTTGCCCACATATGGTTATGTTGTAACTGTACGGGATAAGTACGCTGGGTTTGGGTCATTAAAATATTTTTATATATCATTTATTATTATATTATTTATATTTATCAAAAATATCACCTAAATTCGATTTTATTTCAGTCAAAATTTCATTCAGTCTCATCATCGTATACATTTCATATAAATATCATCAATTCTGATAATTTTTTCGATAAATACAAATGACTAGGAGACTGGAAGATGCTGCATATATGCCTTCTGCTCTACACATGCGTGTTGTAATACCGATATAATTCATAAAGAAATAATGGCACTCTATACACTATTGCATTTTTTAAACATATGTTATAAATAAAATTATTTTCAATCAAAAATTATATAGTGTTGATTTAATGAAATATTCATACGTATTTTTTTATTCATGAGCCTGAGTCAAGGAATTGAAAGAGGGCTCATGCTTTTCCCCCATCCTACAAAACTGCAGATCAGTGCCATTTGGTAGATTCATTAGTTTATTTCGACTCAGGTTACCATGCCATTCATATTTAGTAAGACGGGCAAGTGGTAGATCCATACAATACCACTCTGTGACCGCAGCCATATCAAGCTTCGGCTACAGTCCTGATATAGTCCGGCTTTCGATGACCCATTTTTGTTTCCTTTGTTTTGTTTCAAATTCACATTGGTCAAGTCGTCTGAATTTAATTTTTATGGATCGATTTTTGTTTCCTTTGTTAGTTTGTTATTGTGTTGTTATTATGGTTGTGCAGCTCGTTGAGTATGATTGTTGTTAGTAGTGCCGTTGTCAACTGGTATCTTATAGTTAAGTCAAGATGGTTGAGAGTTCCTAGCAGTGTATGATTTCGCTTTATTATTAAAACCACTAGATAACTTAAAAAGGGATAAGTGTGCAATTAAGAAGGAACTTGAGGTCACTAACCCCATAAAAGCAACGGAACAATAAGTATATATCTAAAAAGACAGAACTTGTTTTTTGTTTATTCAGCACACCTTTTAGGCGAGGGGAAGTAAACCAACCTAAAAATAAGAACGAAAGAAAAATTAATAAACGAGAGATAAGGAAAAAAAGCACACACATCAGTAGGTATTAATGTTGGAGTTATTTGATTGATAATAGGGTTAGGAGTAAAGGATAAAATAATTAAAGTAAAACAAAATTTACTGAGTGTTCCACAAACAATGCACCGAGCAGCTGTATAGTCCAACAATATGTTTGAAGAAGTACCCTTGCATGGTGTCTTTTGTAATATTGAATAAGTTATGTTAGCATAAGAAGTAAGACGTAGAGCTTGTTAGGAGTCAAAAAAAGAGCCCTCACTTTATGGGCCCCACATGTTAGCCGTATAGCTTTGTTGGCTGGCTCCGTTTTGGTAACAGGATTGCTTTTGCTAAGTTCATTTAGCAGCTTACATAGGAGGACAACGTATATAAACGCCAGCCACGTCCTGTTGTACCTCCTCACCTCAAACATGAGACACATCCCATATGAACGGGCAACTGTAAATTCACACATTTCGCAGTGATACACACAAACATTGCGCAACAATAAAGACCAATGTTAAACGACGGTGGCGGCTCCTTTTGGGAATTAGCCAGAGACAGACTTTTCCCATCGTCGCTACCTACCATCTATTAAGCAAGCTATCCTTATAAGAGTGAAAGCCCGGCTATCACCGATTTTAAGAATCCCCTATGATCTAAAGTTAGGGCATTTAGTATACGGCCAGGATTAGGAAGACAATTACTCAGCTCACATATGACAATAATCTTACTTATTGTTGTGGCCCATATTTGATAGCCCAGCCCCGGTCAAGCCTTGTCACCATAGGGCTTTGGGGGAGGGTAAATTTTGGTGGGGGATCCAGAATAAACTATATCCTCCAAGATAGACAAGCAGGTTTGTATGCCAAATCTAGCAACCTAAGGTGTATTTATACAGTTGGGACTGCCCAGAATGTAGGTAATTATATCATCCTTTTCCCCCGCACTATCAGCCAATATATTCTTAAGCTGGGCCGACTTCTAGAGCCCGCTTCATAAGGCTAATGTCAAAAATCAACAGTTTAGAACAAGCCTTTGAAGGGAGAGCTATATCCATGATCATGCCCCTCTTTTCAAGTAGAAGTTGTGCCTCAAATATATACCTCCTTTTTTGAGACCATCCAACTTTTTCGAATCGATAACATCTTTAGCTACCCTAAAAATTGCCATAGGACCGAACCCACCCCCATACCGGTTTGAGGACAATGTCTGCAATAATGTTGTGTACCACGGACCTAAGTAGCCATTTACTCGGAACAGTTAAGGGGAATTTTGGTATCGGCTGCGCTACCTGAAGATCTAATGCCTCACATCTCCGCAAGCCCAAAAAACATCTATGCGAGTTTGGAGCCCCCAGGCGAGCTGTAGATTTACTCTTCTAGTGGGCCGTGATATGTGGCTATTTTTAGGCGCATAGTCTGTGTTATCCGATAAGATAGGCTTATTAGATAAAAACCTGCGTTTCAAACTTGGGAGGCCTTGAAAAGCACTCCCGGTATATGAATCACAGGGGCGCTCTTCTGTCGCGCGCATTAGTCAACAAAGTCTTCAGCAAACTCCTTGAGATAAGGTAATAAAAATTTCGGCCAATGGATAAATGAAAGGGATTTTCCTGCTGCTAGACTGTTAAGAATGTAAGTTGCACTCATTTTGTTACTGATTGTTATAATTCCGGGATTTTAGAAATTAAGTTTGCCTGTGGACTGGCTGAATGATCACTCAGACCAAAGAATTTTAATGGTTTCCAACGCGGTCCAAAGGAATGATGTGGTATCACATAATACTTTGAACGCGACTCATAGACATCAGAGACAAAATTGTAAATATTATTTCAAAAGCCGTAAATCGTATATCTACAGTTTGAGTATTTTTCCTTCCAGTTCCACCCACGAACAATGTTATCTTGCGGCGCCAATAGATAAGCCAGCCTTGAAGCAATGTAATACAAGTAACAATTAATTGCACGAAAACGTTTCTCCAGAAAAAATTGCGTGGTCAGTTTGGGGTAGTCCCCATGCGCTTGTGTATAGCCTTAAGGAAGGGACTTTTTGCGCTAATTCCTATCCGAATGGAGATGTTATAATACACAAGGGAGATCACTGGGTCTTAGAAAATAAAACCCTGAGTTATCAGGAGATAATTTCCTATGGTATATTTACCCTAGATTTCCTCTCTTGAGGCGTTGTGTCGTAGCAGCCCCCATAAGCTATGGTATTAGGTCGTTAGTATGTGTTAGAGTTATTTTAAGAAATTGTGGAACTCACACCAATCCGTGGCTTTTCAAATACTTAAGCTCAGAGCCCCATTCTTAGCACCATGGGAAAAGCACGTAAGGATTAAGAGGGGGGGGTTGGTATGTCTGCAAAATTGACTTTTGACTAACGTCTTCCAGAGAAGAGCGCAAAGCAGGATGGCCTCAGTGAGGCACGAATGTCCCACACATGCCGTCTTCTATAATAGAGTCAGTCTAAGGGTCACACTGCCAGATGCGCCGATAAGTTCTCTATCAAAATCCTGGTCCCGTGCGTACCCGCGACCACCTTGATTACCTGTAGGTCCTCACGCACCCTTGCCAATAAATGTGCATAAGATATGTAGTAACTCACAGAACAGTGTTTTGTAGTGAGATACCGCTTTTGTGAGTTAAAATCTTTGGTTGTCGGTAAACACGAGGTACCCTCTGACTGAAAGTGTTCTATGTATGACTGCTAATAATAAGTAGGGGGGGACCTCTGGTCTGTTCTTTCGTCCTCTGGCCTAGTGAGTCCACTTATAGCCTATTTTCCTCTAAATCTGTTTGGGTTCGTTTTTGTCAAGAAAGATCGGTGAGTTTGTTCCTAAATTTCCTGAACATAATAGGCGTCTGAAGCGGAAGTTTTTTACACCTAAGAGATTATTTAAAAGTTTTTTTGGCCCTGGATCCCAGAGTTTTCGAGAACCAACTCTTGATCGGAGTAGCCTTCCCACCTGGTGTAAATTTTCTATGGATAGTAGCAGGTGAATTCTTATTAAAGGTTGCACCCGTGTTTAATAATAGGTTTGGGTAGGTAAGCGCCTGACTCAAGAAAGTGTTTGATCGGGTAAAAGGATACGGCGCACGCGGGGATCTATGGTAGTCTTGAAAGTTTCCCGTCTTTGGGCGATTATTCCTTTCCTGGTAAGATTTCGATAAAGGATTTAAAAGGCCAGAATAGTTATTTAACTCCATGCCCCTTGTCTAATAGTTCTTTGCTCGATGACGTATTTGTTAATTTATTGATTTTCTTATGTCCTCGCAGAAAAATCAATATTTCCGTGAAGGGTTTCCCGAAGAAATAATCAGTGTTCATACTAACGTCAGGAGCTTGCAAATATGTAATCGAAGAACTAGAGGAATGACAATTGAAGTTGGGCTCAAAATTTGCTGTTAACAATTCTAGGGTTATCTTATATATATCCGCCTTGCTTTGTGGTTATGACAGAGACAAATTTCGTCGCGAAATATATGAATCGCAATAATGTCAATCTTCGAAATTAATCTTATTTCTGTCTGATATGCAGAAAACGGCAACCCATCCGTCTGAGTCTGTTATTACAAGCTTAGTTCCGATGTATTAAGAGCCCTCTTGAAAAGGGTGGAATATTTGGTTTAATTGTTCGGAGTTCAGTCGTCGACCTGGGCTCCTAGTGCAGAGAGTCACGGCAAGTAAGTGATAAATTTTGGTTTTTGAAAGTTGTGGCTTTTATTTAGTGTTTATTTCCAGAAGGTCCCTGATGGGTGTGATGCATAATAATTTCCCTTGGCTCCGCGCCTAACAGGACACGAATATGTTAATAAAATTGAAAACAAAATATAGCGCCAAATAGTAAGAACCCCATAAAACTAATAGTTACATCTCACTAGACTTATTACTCTTTTTATCTCAAGACCACATTTTCGGCAAGATGTGAAATACTGTGGATAAGCCCAATATACCAATAAGTGTATAAACTCGCCAATGCGAGAGCCCAATCGAATGAGACCCAATCAGTCTCAAATAAACAATAATCAATGATACCCGCTCATTTTTTCCATAGATGAAAAGACGTTTTTAAGTGGTGACGTACTGTTACCGGTTCCTCTGTTATCCCACCTATACTAAACAATTGAATATAGTCCCCCAATTAATAAGAAATTATTCTGTACACATGAACACCCAACAATTTAAACTTACAGCGTAGGTTTATTGGGAATAAAGTAGCCACTATAAGAGCACCGCATAATTTCCAGCTTTGGGGAATTGGTGAATGTATAGCCCTTAAGGTTGGTATAGCGACGCTAATAAGTCCTTACACGCCCATAAATGAAGGTCTCTTGTTAAATTTGATCCTCTGGAATTTTTACCCGTTTCGGATATATATGTATACAGGCTAAGACCCTATACAGTACACCAAATCATACTATACTCAGCACATCGCACCTTCGCTAAAATAAAAGAATACCCGGTTGTGTATATCCCTGAATGGCCGAAGATATGTCTGGTAGGGGGATGGCCATTGGTTTTGGTTCTATTCTTCTCGAGGAAGTATGCCTATATGTATTGTGAGAAATAAATGGAATGTTTAGGGAAATCAAACGGTTCAACAAAACTGTAGAATTAAGGCTATATTAAGGAGTGAGAATAGGGCACCAAAAGATCACCAGCCGTATTTCCTTTCTTTACACCCCAATCCGGTTTTATTCCTATCAAAGAGTTTCTGCATGAGTTATTTACACTATCTATCCTCCTAACATTAATTGGAACCCCAGAAATCCTAATGTTTCGTTTTATATATATTTTAGAAAATTTTTTATCTTTTGGTAATATTTTAAGATGGGCAACATCATTTCCTTTTCGAGATAAGCCGGGAGCAGAGATACTCAATCGCGAGGTCCTCATGTAGACGGAATAGATGCAAATAAATATTCTGCAAAGCGGTTGCCGTCCATGTCAGTATTCCTATAATAAGCAGCAATTGTATAAATGAGATGTACTCGATTGATGATATCGTTGAACTTTCCCTCCAAACATGTCATTTTCTCTGCGCAAATGTGCAAAAAAAGTATAACAGATTCCTCCTGGGCAAAGGATTGTTTTAGGAAGCAGCTATCCGACGTATTTTCGCCTTGGGTCTGTATCCTCTTGAGTGAAAATCTATTGGGGGTATCTAGTAGTGGTGGAGGATTTAGCCATCCTCAACGGTGTTTCCCACCACTTGTTCGTCTTACCCCAGGCACTTTAAGTTATTAGATGCTAAATCGTTCACAATTTATCTCGTGTCAAAGGAAGTGTGTTACGTCCTTCTACTATGTAGGTCTCTTAAATGCGTTGCATAAAAGTCCATTGTTATTGCAGGCCAGTAGAGAGAGAAGTTATTGCAAACAATATACTATTACTATCCAGGAAGCGGTGAGTAAAGCACTATTTGAACCAATTGTTCAGTCTTTCACTCAACTCCGAGTAGGAGGCCACAATTGTTCTTGTTGATTATCGCCATAAAGATTTACATTGTTCTTTCTATTTATTACAAATTTTCTTGTTTTTTATTTTGGGTGTCTTTATTGTTGCTCGAACCCCGTTCCAGTATTGTTGCGTAATATAGATTGAGAGTCCTTTGAACTATAATGGTTTGATCATACAAATGGATTCTCCCGAGATCAAATGGCATGTCTGATCGGTATATTTTTTTGTCTCTATATACGTGTCGAAAGACTGACTGGAAGAAGTTACTCATGGTAGTGGCTTCCTTAGCCATTTTTCTACCTCAAAGCGCCAGAGTTGTGTTCCACATGTCTCTAATGGCATCTTCAGTCCTGTAAAGTGGCGCTTATTAAAAAATATAGAAAAAAAGGGGAATTATCATTAACAAGTCAACGTATATATTACAGCCTAATAAATTACTGGGATTTGTTTGGCCTTTAATCCAGTATGGAGTTGTGTTGTTGCTATTTTATCAAAAAAAAATATAACACTTGGGTACTCAGTTAGTCTTGTCATACTCGAGGGGAATGGTTATGGGGCCAACCGCGAAAATTGTGTCACTTGAGGGAAGACAGATAATATTAATATATATTATTATAAAACATATCTTAATTGAATGGAATATATTATTTTTTTTAGAGATAAAATAAGAGATATAATAATTGTTACCCAGCTCCATTCATATATAATATATAAGATAATAATAATGAAGCTCATCGAATATAGAGATTATTCCTTACCTACTATTTATCAGATGTTATCTGCTACTATCTGTCCTTATATTCACATTATATTTGTTTGTGTGTGGCTATTTGTCTAACTGTTGTTAAAATCGTATCGCTTCTTTCCGAATATATAGATAGATAATATATATAGTAATATCAATAGAGTCGCATGCCTAAATTTATTAAATCCTATGTACCCATCATCTCCGCCTCTCGGAGGGAGAGAAAAGAAAATGTTATAGATTTGCTGCTTATCTTGAAGAGGGGAGGTCCGACACCGTCATTTGTAAAATAGTTTGCTTAGCCACAATTTGTTATATAAATCTGGTCAGTAAAAATAAAAAAATAAACACGTTCGGGTTTAATCATTGGGGGTATTTTTGTCGTGCTTCTTTTTCTCGACCTCCCCCTATATCACCCGGTCCTATAATTGGCTCCCTCTACCAGTCAATAATTGTAATTGATAAGGTATGTGCATTATTAAAAAAAAATTATGCTTTGTTCTGATTTATTATTTTATATGCACAACTCACGCACATAGTTTTTATCCCCTTGCTTATGCATCACGCGAACAGTCTGGGATTAGAGCTTGGCCGGATGCTCATACCTAAACATATTTCACACTATCCGGATACCAAATTCACTCCCGCGCCCTTCCAAATTGTACCGCCGGTTTGGCTGCACTTATAGCTCCTTTTATGATGAAAGAATACCATTTTTTTCCTCTTATATACCTCATCATACGTGCACCGCGCTTAATAACAGGAATTTTTTAAATGGTTTTAATAATAAACATTCACCAAAGGCAATATCAGTTTCAACTCCCAGTGCAAATCCCTGAGTTTAAAGATGCTGTGAGCCAACGATCAAAACCGCTTTATATTTAAATAAGATATATTTGAAAGAATTCAGTTAATCTAGCCTATGAGGACCTTTAATACATGAATAGGGATTCGGCCCAGTTTTCAGGAATTTGTTCCCTATTTTCCAATTCCTATATGCAATGTCACATAATTCTCAAAAACAGTGTGGTTATAAGTGGGTTAAAATAACCTTTTGATTAGTTTTTCAAAATTTGGAAAGCAACTATATTAAATTTAAAATAGCGATGCGCATGAACATCGGCAAAATTTAGTTTTTATAATCCCGTTAGTAAAAATAGTTTTTCATTTCTTTAAATGAGTAATATTAACATGAAATCATAAAACAATCTCCTGAATCCATGGAATTCATTAGACAGTATTATAGATTGCATAGGCAGTCCGTCTCATTTGGAATTTACCAAGCCATTGTTAAAATCCCAAATCCCCAGAAATTTTTTGCCATTCTAAACAGAGAGAAGCCTAAAGGGAAAAATTCGGCTATTTCCATGTTGAGACTTGAACTCTCTCGCGTTTTCAAACCATGTTTTTGTCAATCCTGTAGTAAAGGGTTAGCGCAAACATAATATGTAAAATGAGTCCCTTTATATATTCAACCTAGAAGTTTGTTTCAACGTCTAATCGAAAACATAATAAGTTGGGCAATACAGTTTGTCATGTCGCTAGCTCACTGGAATACGTTTCAAGGACTAAGTCATTTCTGAGATAGGTTTGTTACTGAGAGTTCGATTTATTTACTCGAAATCTATTTATCCACAAGTTTTAAAGGCATCAGTGTTCGCATATTATTTCAAAGTAAGTTTTGTATTAAGTGAGGAAAAGGTAAAAAGTATACCGTATTAATTCAGCTAGCTGACATGAGGAGGTTCCTACTGAATAACAAATATAGGAAGTTAAATTTGAAATTGTACAAATTTATTTGTAATAATGTTCCCCTGTCTGTGTTTTGCTAATTAAACAATTGTTTTGTGATAATGGAAGTAAACTGTTCTACTGAGGTTGGTTGCTAGTCTTCTATTGTCTGAAATATGTGTAAACCTCGACAAATTAAGTTGTGGGTTTTGTTCGCTTGATGATTTAATAGATATTTATATTTAATTGTTAGAACTAACTGTAAAAGTTAATACTTGAACTTTTGGCACTATTAAGGTTAGGTGTAAACAGTTTAATAAATGTTATTCAGCTAGCTGAATAAGTTCAGAACGAAAGTTAATTACAAATTATGTTTGGTTTTTATTAAGTTTTGTTAAGAAAAATAGTGCATTCAGCTAGTGAATAAACTCAATATGAGGATTAATTAAATTAATAGAAGTTATATTTAAGGTTTGTTAAGAAAAATGTTGATTCAGACCTAGCCTGATATATGGTCACGAAGAATGAAAGAGGCCTGAATCAAAATGCGCAAACAGAAATGTTTATTAATTTAGTAACAATCATAATAACCATTGATTTGGTCTTATTTATACCTAAATGTTTTGTTGGCCAAGTAAAAAACTAAAGTCCACACTCAGTGTTTCAGTTAATAATACCGGATACGACGCATTAGCTTAAGCCCGTTACAACCTTTTATCTCATCGGAGTAACTCACTTTAAATAATATGTTGTCGTGTGTGTGGGTTAAGTAAAAACTTTCAATTCAGCCTAGCCTGAATCTTTAATACATGA
>QOCX01002583.1:0-21394 GCA_005959815.1 Sarcophaga bullata | reverse complement strand
TTGAAAAATAATAAAAAAAAAAATTATTTAAAAAAAGAAAGAAAAGAAAGAGAGAGAGAGAAAAAGAAAGGAAAAAAGAAAAGCAATATTTTTTAAAACTGAAGGGCATAAACGACGGCAGAAGATGTGTTTAAATTTCAGATTTCAAAACAAGAAGAAAAAAAAACGAAAAAAAAAGAAGAAAAAAAATATTGTGAAGAGCAAAATAAAACAAAAAAAAAAAAAAACAAAAAAAAATTCGTACTCCACAAACCTGGGGGCTATTGTTTTTAAAAGGAAAAATGAAAGAAAAAGAGAAGAACAATGAAAAAGAAGCAAAAGATTGGCATAAAATTGTATTGTATCAAGTGGTGTGTGTATGTTGTGTGTGTAAATACATATGACATGACACAAAAGATGAAGAGCAATATAATGGAGCATTTATGTCATATAATATGGATTTAAAGTTTTAAAATAAAAAACGAATAAAAAAAACAGAAAAACGAATGAAATAGCAATTGTTGAGCATTAAGTAGAATTCTATTAATAACAACTACACAGGGACATTTTTGCTTTTCTTCCATTTTCAATAAAAACAAGGACATAAAACAACAACAAACAAACTGAATGGCAATTCAAATGAATCCATAATAACTGTTGTGGCTTACCACTCAAAGAGACTTCTACTATTGAGAAGATCTTTTATTTTTTTTTTTTGAGGTTTGTTTTGTCTGAATCCAAAAACAAGCAGTAAACGATTTCAATTTTTCTCTTTTTTTTTTTTTTTTTCCTTTTTTTTCTATGAATTGATAAACCAACTGAACTGCAGATCAGTTTTATTCTTCTCTCCCTCATCAACTGTCTGATCGGCCAACTTTTTTTTTTTTTTTTTTTTTTTTTTTTAATGAATTGATAAAAATGAAACTGCAGATGAGTTTTTTCATTTCTTCATCAATTGAACTGGAATTATTTAAAACATACGACGTACGGCGAACTGACCTAATCTATGAGAGCGTAATCAAGATCAAAAAGAGAAGGAATAAGTACAAGCTACATAACAAGCATACATAATTGGTCATTCAAAATCCTTAAGTCAGGGTTAGGAAATAGCTTTTCACATCACTTAAGTTGCGTGGTGGGATGTACAGTTTAATGTCGATTTCGGACGACCGATTTGTTAGATAGTTTTCACGGCAATTTGATTTATTCTCACAGCAAGTCGCCAAAGAGTAAATACTTCATATTTTCTACGAAATGTTTATCTTAGGTTCGTCTATTCCATGATCCGAGCTGTCTCGGGTAAGTCTCATTAACAAATTTGGTCAATATTGTCCAGAGTGCAAGTAGCTGGCTTCAGCCAAGCCTAAGCAAATTATGCTTTTCGTTGGCAGGTATCATTGCAAGAGGATGAATGAACCGTAGTGGCCTGATATTGTCAAAAGCAACCAGAGGACTTATTTGGCTTATGGCGCGAATTCACACAGGCTCCTAACGAATCTAATTAGGTAGGTGAGTAGGTAGAGGTGACTGTCCATCTAAGGAAATTGGTTGGACACGCTTAGACAGCATAGGGTGGTATCACACAGTTTTTTTGTTATCTCCTAATTCTTGAACCACTTAGACTCAGAATGCTAACCTTTATGTGTGTCGGTTCCTTCAGATCATCTGCACACAAACTGCTGTTTTCTCCTGTGACATAGTGCACGCCATGCAGATTTGCACATGTTTTCTGTACAGATTTGCACATGTTTTCTGTGCAGATTTGCACATGTTTTCTGTGTCAGATACCTAGTACCTAGTACGTAGGCACCAGTGATGGTGAATCGTGCACTCTATTGTTGGAACAAAAGTGTCTTTCGAAGATTCCCACCTCCGGCTCGAGACAAAAAAAAAAGATACCTAGTATGTCACATGGGGCCCATTGTGATGTAACAGTTTCACGTTATTCGGAACAACTAGGAGCTTCTGATGAAACGACTCAGACCGCCAATGTTCTGTCAGTGTGTGACAGCTCATCTATTTTTTCTTCTCTGTGATAGTGCAGGTGTTGAAGTAGACTTATCGCGTGCCCTGCATACAGTTTTGAACAGGTTTTCTGTTCCATTCTGCACATGTCGAGAATCACCCATCCATCTATTGTTGACGGAAAAGATGACAGTATTGTCAATTTAAATTTGTGAGATTCTAATAGGAATTCCCACAGTTGATAATTCACTGAACAGTTCAATAGATGTGCTAGACCTGACCAGTTTATTTGCTCTATTAGATTGTCATTGTGTTCTGGCACCTGTACGATATGGATATCATATCGTTCTGCTACCTCGTTAAGATATCTTCGACAGTTACACAACAATTTCAGATTCATTTGACTCTACGTCTCTGCTGGTATGGCGCATTTATATTGAGACGTTGTTTTAAAGGAGTAAGGAGAATCGGTACAACAGTTTCAGTCTCTAAGAGTTTTTGCCAGATGACTGGTGAGAGGAAGAGGCGCTAAAATATTGATGTAAGTAATGAAGTTAAATCTGTCTTAACATCATGAGGAAGAATTCTGGTAATAATGGCCTTTCGCTTTCGACAAAAATTCGAAAAATAAATAAAATTCCATGAAAAGCTTTTTAAATCGTCGCTCGGAGTTGATGTTAAAGTATAGGTCAAGGCTGCTCTTGAAAAAATTAACACAAAACATGGATGATGTGAGAAGCTTGTTGTAATCCCGACTAAGAGTTTGTGATGACAAATTAAGTAAGCAATATGAATTACATGAGTAAGTTGGTCGGAGTTGTCAGAAAAGCATCGATGCTCAGAGGAGTAGAAGACCTTGAAACTAAATCTGTGCACTATCCCCAATTCTAGGGGGTTTATGTCCCGGATAAATCCTATTCCTATCTTAGATATATAGATTACATTGGATGCCTTGAACACTATCAGATAAATGCTTAGGCCCTGTGTTAATTTAGAGTTTAGCGTACGTTTATATATTTATTGCAATCAGACAAACGGAGACATTGTATTTACAGTAAAGGCCCATACAGCCTTGGCCTTGGCCTTTAAGGAGATATTTCAGAAATATTTCTGCAGTAACAAGTGTGAAACACTTGAGCACCTATTACACTAATTGAGTAGGCTTATTCCTTCGAAGAAGATGCCACACTTTTGGCCAATTCACACGACTTTGTATCGTGTATGTTGTATTGAATACACTTGGTTGTTTGTGTATTTCGTATTCCATAATTCTTCTTGTTCTTCATAATTTTTGGCATTCACACAATTTAATAGCACGAAACCAATACAACTTTTAAAAACGTATGAAAAAATGTGTAGAAGTGCATTGGATTTTTACATGAAAATTATCAAGAACAAGCATTGTAATATTCGTCCAACAATACACTCAATACAACGATACAGCGGCTTGTGTGAATTGACCATTTGATTTAAAACTGCTCATAGTATAGTTGCGGTAGTCTAGTAGATAGAACGTTAGCTAATTAGATATGAGGCCATAGTTCCAACCCCAGATGAGACATCTCCAACAAAACGGAGAAAAAATATTTCTCCGTCGATTTCTGCGAAAAAAACTCTGTGAGAAAATGAAAAATTGCCATGAAATATTTTCTCAAAGAAAATTTCTCATTCGGTATCGACTTTAAAACTATAGGTTCCGCCACTTAGGGATAATATTAAGGCACACAATATAAGTTGTGTGTGAAGCTAGGTTGTAAACCTGACTTAAATGAGCCAATTTTGTACTTTAGTGTTGCATTAAATTTTTCAAAGAATTTTATAAATTTTTCAATGAGTTTTAAACTCATTATTGAGCTGGAATTTCTTTACACCGTTAATCATAATTTAAATTAAATAACTGACCTGTAATGATACAAAAAAAAAGAAGAGAAATGGTAGAAAAAAAATTATGAAATCAACTATAAAATTAAGTATTAAATAACAACAACAACAACCAACAACCAACAACCAACCAACAACACATTTATGCATATGTTAGTGTTTTTATAAATACAATAATTTGGTATAAAAAGTGAATGATAAAAACAAAAAAAAAAATTAACAATACTTTAATTATTAAAACAAACAAACGTTTGTTTATTAACAATAGATGGTTGGCATGTAACAGTAAAAACAGACCTTTAAATAAATCATCATCATCATCAGTTTTTTCTTTCTCTTTTTTCTTCTCCTCTATGTCCACTGCCGACATTTCATCCAAGAGACATTATACGGTTTCACAAGCAACATCATAAATATTAAAAACAAAACAGCAAAAACAAACATTAAATAAACAGATGAATCTTTCCTATTAAACCACATTACTAAACCCAACAAAACAGACAAAAAACTAATTAAATCAGGTGCGTTTGTGAAATAATTTTTTTTTAATTTTTTTTTTCATTTTTAATAATGCAATAGAAAAAATACAATTTTTTTTTTTTCAAAACAAACAAACTTTATTAATAATACGAGGGCTGCTATTTATACTTTAAGATTTTTAGTACATAAACTAATTATTATGTGTGAAGACAAATTCGATTTTAAAAACCCAAGACATAAACCAACAATATCAGCAGAATCACCTTTAGCATTAACATAACAAAGTCTAATGTTAACAGAGCACTGTTAACTGTTTAACAGTGGCAATAAGTAGATTAGTCTTCCAATTTGCAATTATTGCTGGCTATTGACATGAAATTGAATTCTCCTTATGATCATTATTATTTGTGCATCAAATCCCAAAAAAAAAATATTACTCCAGCTATCTCTCTACTACGGTTCGCAAGAGTACCCTTTAGACTACATACATACATACATAATTGGGCATTACAACCCTTCAGTCAGGATTACGGCGGGACCTACAGTTTAAAGTCGACTCCGAACGACAGATTTTTTTGAGAAACTTTTCATGGCAATTTTATTTACTCTCAGAGTTTTTGCCAGATATCTGCTGGGAGGAAGTCGCCGAAGAAATATTTTTTTCATATTTCGTTTTTGATGTCTGACCGGGGATTTGAACCCTGGCCTTTCGTCTAATAAGCCAACACACTACCTACTAGACTACGGCGACTACACCTTACCTACCCTTTACACTATACTTTACCTACTCTTTAGACTACTATCTACATAAAGTCGAGTAGGTATACTATTTCTTATATGTTTCAAAATGGCCATCGATCTTCTAAAGAATTTTCAAGCAAAGAATTAATATTTTCAAAGCCAATTTTCTCAATACCACATCACTTTATATGTGACTATATTGCCGATTATATTAAGAGGCCTTCATCCCCCCTTCTTTGTCTATAGTATGATACCCATAGACCGAGTATATACCCTAAAATTAGTTCCTAAACAAGTAAGCTGGTTAGGAATGGATACTATTAAACAACTAACAGTAATCTGTTAAGAGCAAATTTTGTTTTATTAAGAGAAAATTTTGCCGTGTTAGCATCAAATGTGGCGCTGCTAAAATTTATGGATTGCGTCTTGGATTTTCAAATTCGAATTTATTTTCTCACACATTGATTAGGTTGATGAGGAACAACTGCAGTATGAAATTCCAAGGAATTAAAACGCTTACAACTTACTTCTTGACTAGCCTATGTAAGAAACTAGTAAACTTTGATTTTAGCAAGTGCTTCGCAACGAGACTTAGCAAGAAAAATGAATACAGTAATCTGGAAGCTGAATACTATCTTAAAAGATGGACTATTTTGTGGTATACAGATGGGTTGAGAAAGGATCTTGGGGCAGAAGCGAGATGTTTTGGTTCCCAGGATGAAATATTGAAAACATATGGGGAAATTTGCGGGTACATTTCAAACGGAATTCTTCATTGAAAGCTTTGCTCAAATCAATTGCGATAGATGGTATAAAAAAAAACAGTAGATGACATTCGACATCTACGCCCCCATTTCGAGCACTCGTCTCTTATGAGTTTAAATCTACGATAGTAAGCAACTCTCTGGGGAAGCTAAGCTACCCACTGCTGGATATCAATTCATTTTTGAATTCTCTGTAATGAGCATGCCAGGCAAGATTGAGAGGAGGAAAGCTTTCACGTTAGAGCCAAAGCCCCTTTTGCGGAGATGAAATGCAAAGAATTGGTGGGATTGAGGAAAGTAAAACTTTTGTTGCGAAACTACAATAAGCGGAAATCTGAGTCATCCATAAAACTATAAATAAATGATCTGAAGTTGATAACTGCTGTCTATAGCATTAAAGAACTGGAACGGAAGAGAGATGTTAACGATGACAATGATTTCAATAACGTTGTAATGTGGTTTAAGTGCCTGATCATAAAGCCAAACAATTTTGGTTTGAAATGGGAAAAGCTGAAAAATTTTAATGAAGTTTAAGAGAGGATTTAATATTCGTATTAAATCTGTGTAGGCAACCTTATGATACCCGAAGAAAATAACATTCTTTACGAGGATCATAGAAAGGTTTGGTTAGAACTGTTGAGACCGAGTTGGACTCAATAAGCAAATTTACACACCATTATACTCAGTATAACAACCCAATTCACGGAGGACATTGTATATAAGATACGGCAGATGGCAACTCTGTAATCCTAGGAATTGCTGCAGTTGATCAAACCTATCTTACTTGAAAAAAAGAACTTAAACACTGTAATAATGCAAAGCAAATTGTTTGGGAGAAATGCCTATGATAACCGAAAAGACATCATTTACGAGGACCGTAGAAAGGTCGGTCAGCCACAACTCGTGGGAAAGAGTAGGGCTTAATAAGCAAAGTTGCACACCATTATACTCAATGCAACAACCCAATTCACAGAGAACATTGTACCGCAGATAATAAATAATAAGCAAAGTTGCACACCATTATACTCAATGCAACAACCCAATTCACAGAAAACATTGTACCGCAGATGGCAACTATGTAGTTCTAGGAACTGCAGCTGGTAATCAAACACTTCTTGTTCGAAAAAAAAAAAAACAGTAATAACGCAAAGAAAAAAGAAGAAAAAGTATACGAGAAATGCCTACGCTAGGTTCCTTAAAGGAGCCCAAAAGTAACAAGAAAAACACACCGTATAACTCTTTGTCACACGCAAGACCATCTGATTGATAGTCACATCACTTAGATCAGAGAAACCAGCCCTTAAATATTCACTCTTTGAACTAATTTTGTATGTCAATAAGAGCTCATATTCTGTTTTAAAAAAACCACAACGAATTCTAGGAACATGAATACAAAATCGGATTCAGCATGTGACCATATACTGTGAGATGTTGCCTCTGCACAAAACATGACATAGCGTACCTCGCATAATAGGCTAAACTAAACTAATATAATAAAACAAAACGTATAAATAAATAATAAATTATTTTCATTTGAAATTTTGTAATGACGATAACTGGTCGTGTAAATTGAAAATGAAAAATTTTTTAAAGAAAAAAAAAACACGCGAAAAACAAACCACATACTCGCAGAGTGTAATAGGAGTTGTAGGTAACAAGTGCAGTGGAATAGTAAACCGCAAGTAAACAATTGTATATTTCCCTGCAACGAATTGTTAACGAATTCGTAACACGCTACTTAAGGTCAAATGAAACCTTTTTTTAAATTGAATAAACCTTACGTGCCTGGGTGTTAAATATTCTGGTCATGGGAAAAATGTAACGAGAAAAATTGCTTCAATTTCAAGCAGTTTTTGAAGGCATTCTAACGAAGGCTTCTTTTATTTCCTTCTTTCCTATTTTTTCAAATATCTTTCAAATGGTGAAAGAAAAAAAAAACCGATGATAAATTTCAATATTTTATTGTGTAGATGAGATTATGCGGCATGAGTTAAATTTTGAACTTTAAATGCTGCGAAGACAAAAATGTAAGAGAAATAATAGAAGAAAACAAAAAAGACAATTTCTAAAGTGACAGGCTCAAGGCTAAAGAAATATTGCAAGATAAACTATGAAGAAAATAACAGACAGAACGAAAGAAAATTGTAAGCAATCAAGGCAACAAAATAACAACAAATGGGAGTATACACTTAGAAAGAAGGCAAGCGAAGAAAACAACTTCTCCTTACAACCCTTCCGTCAGCATTAAAAGCTAACATCTCACACAGCTTATGCTGTGTGCGTTAATTTTATACATGAGTGGCGGATCCTACATTTCTACTTTATCGGACAATTTAACTTACTTTCAGAATTTTTACAAAAATCTGCTGAGCGGTAGTCGCCGGATAAATATTCTTTCATACTTCCTCATTCTCCCTTTCCTACTTCCCCTCCTCATTCCTTATCTTCCCTATTATTCTGTCCCCTTTAGGACGTCGTACAATGGGTCAACTGGACCTCCGGGTATTGTACTTGTCTAATTGGCAAGTACACGTCCTAACCTAACCTAACCTAATATTTTTTCATATTTCGCGTCTAATAGACTAACACAATACCTACAAGACTACGGCGACTTACATCATACATAACAAGTTCAGTCGTTTAGAAAACAGTAACTTCGAAGCATTCGAAAGGCATTCGAATCCTACAGCACAAACACTCAAGCGACCGAGAAAGGGTTTCGAATCTAAACTCGACGTGAAAGGATTTGCGCTGTACAATAAGTATGGAGAAATACATCGTGACGATCAAGTTTAAACTATTCAACGCATGCACAAAATCTTCCCGGTGTACAGAAACGCAACCTGCCTAGTATAGTTTACAATCACAAGGTGGTCATACATAGAAGTACCTCTAGCTCATTTACAGGATATTCTGGCTCATTGCTATTAGAAACACGCTTCGTCGGAAATTAACCAGCGGAAAACGCAGACAAAGTTAGGAAATGGTAGCCACTCAGCCTTATCATCAGAAGAAAGTCCAATAGTATCACACGGAGGTAGTGAAAAGGATCCTAAACGTTTAAGAAGCGGTGTCGGAATGTCAATATAATTCAAGGGCAGAACAAGACAACCTTACATAGAAAGCTAGTGGCCATACCTTGTCAATAAGGCTTATGGGGATAACTACTTAAACTTAAACTCAACTTATTGTGCTTTTGTCGTCGAAAATTTTCCATAAAGGCCGTTCTTATAAAACCTATCTCGTATAAAATTGAACCTAAGCGATCATTATGTTGCCTTTTAATAAAAAAAATTGTGTTGAATTGATACAACAATGAGGAAAATTCTATCTAAACATCAACGACATTTGCTTTCAACACAACAATTTAAATTGCAACACAGCTTGCTAAACGATCAACTTTCTGTTCAGAAGTATCGTGCAATTTAAGGCATTTGGAGGCATTTTCTATGAGATTATGCTAAATTATGGATTTCTAGTGTTAAACCAGCATTTGAGACCAATATCCACGTCACCATTGGACGCCATGACAAGCTTGGAACTTGTATCCATGGTGGATATGTGCTGGAAATCATTTTATAACGTGGGCATAAACAAACTACACGAAAATAAGTAAACAATATAAGCACAACAACAACAAAATACACACATTATACGGTAAACAGAATTTACACAAGCAAATATGTAGTTGCGACACTGCCACTCAGTCGTGAGTTGTCAGTCGGTGAGTGATGAGACGTTTAAAATACTCAAACAAAATCGATTTCATGTATTAAAGCTCTTCCGTACATTTTTAGAAATGAATTCTGGGTGTTTGTATACCATATTAGTTAGTATACATAATTTACACAAACAAATATGTAGGAATTTACGAGAATAGGAACAAAACAAAGCCGCTGTAGTCTAGTAGTCAATGTGTATTAGACATAGGGCCACGGTTCAGATCCTAAGCCAGCCATCTTAAATCAAAACGAATTATGGAAAAATATTCCTTCGACGACTTTCTCTCATCGGATTTCTGGCATAAACTCGGAGGGTAAATAAAATGTCCATGAAAAGTTTTTCAGAGGAATCTATCGTTCGGAGTCAACTGTGAACTGAAGGTCCCTACACTCATGTATAAAATTAATACACACAACATAACTGGTTTGAAAAGCTAGGTCTAGGTCCCTAATTGAAGGGTTGTAATGATCAATTATGTATGAGGAACAAAACAAAGATAAAAAATCTAATTGTTGGATGCCATAGAAAGATCTAGAAGCTGCCAGAAAAGTTTATGAATTTAGCGAAGAACGATACTGTCAGTCAGCCGTGAGTTGTCAGTCAATTAATGAAGAGGCGTTTAAAATAACTTCTCCCTATTTTTTTTAGCAGAAGAGTTCTGGCCGTTTGAATACGAAATTAATTTTCCTTGATTAAAACCATCAAACAGATTTCTTTCAGTGTATTATAAAGTTATCGCTGTCAAATATTTACAACTACAGATAGAATAATACAATCCTTAACACTTTATACTCTTACATGCGTGAGTATTCTTCGTATAAAATGTAGTAAAACTGTCAGGAAATGTTTATCCCTGTGACTATGATGTTGGTGGTGGTGGTGATGATGATGATGATGATGATGATGATGATGATGATGTTGCCGATAGCGAGAACAACAATAAATGATACATAAAACAACAAAACTACAAATATAAATGGCTACAGGACTGCTATGTTGGCATATGTTGTTGGAATTGTTTTCCTTTTTAAAAACAAAGTAACATGAAGACATGAAGAAGCACAGTCTCTTTGTTGTTCTCTTTACCTCGGTGGTTCCTTTGATTACACAAATACATACGTATTCTTGTATTCTTATGAGTGACAAAAGGAAAAAGCATGAGTAACAAGGGTAATAAAAATACGTGTAAAAATGAAAAGGAAGTCGCATCGCTCGCTCTTGTTGTGCTTTTTTGGGAGAAAAAAAAATTATTTTTGAATACTTTTGCATAAAGCAATACCAAGTTCTTTTTGCTCTAGCTCTCTCCTCTCTCTCCTCCCTCTCCTCTCTCTCTCTCAATCTCTCTCTCTCTTTCAAATTGTTTCTCATACATTAACGCGTGTGTGTGTGAGAGAGAAATGGACAATAATAAATTACAAAAGCAACAGAAATTATTTGAAAAGAGCAAGACAAAGAGCGGAAGAGGAAGAGAGAGAGAGAGAGAGAGAGAGAGAGAAAGAGAGAGAGAGAGCGGCGAGAGTAAATCAAGAAATTAAATAAAAACAACCCAAGTAAATGCAATATGAGAAACAAAAATCTTAAGCTATGTAGAGTACGTGGTGTTAAAAGAAAAACTGCATACAAGTATAAAGCATATGCACACACACACACATATATATATGTGCAATGAAATATAAAGAGTTTCTGAAAAAAAAGGACATTTTGTAGCAATGGTAGTTGTTGTAGTGGCACTTGTCCTCGTTTTCGTGTTTTTTAATTTCCACTTGACGATTTACTCTGCCCCCACAGCATACTTTTCCTCTTTCTCTTTCATTTCATTGCTTTTAGAAGGCCAGGATGCTGCTTAAAAAATATAGCCATGCTTAACTAAATAGTAATTTTATTCAGTGTTTTAATTTAAAAAGTCTATGACTGCAAGCAATTCTATTAATTTCTTCTCTGCTGCTGTTGTAGTTGTCTGTGGTAATGCATTTAATTTGCTGTGTACATTCTCTTAGTCGCTCGCTCTCTCTCTCTGTCTCTCTCTCTTCTCTATTTTTTATATTTGATGTCATGGGAATTACTTGTTAGCTTGTGTGGGTACGTGTGTGTGTGTTGTGTTCTGTGTTTTATAAAATAACACAATAAAAGAAAATGTCATTCAAGGAAATTAAAGAAATACAACACTCATCAATTTTTATATGCTCCCCTACACCCGCCACAATATGAAATGAGAGTGGCAGCTTTGAGTTCATGATGATGATGATTGATGTAATACCCTACAAAAGGATCGAACACATGAACGTTAAATGTTGCGCTGACCAACTTTTTCGATGAGTTCGGTGAAATTCGATTAGTACAGGGACTAAGCTTACTTGCGGCATCGCGGCCTGTTGTGATGCGTGCTCAAGTAAGCTTTAGTATCGAAGCTACTACTCTAACCTAAACCTACCGTAAATGTAAGAATGCCCAGTAGGCAGATGCCCGAAAAAAATGCTCAAAATTTACGGAGACAATGCTGTAACAGCAATGGAATTGTTTGCTTGTTTTCAACCTGAAAGAAGCCTCGGTTTCTAGACGGTGCAAGAAATACTTCATTTCATCTAATCTCTCTTCTATTTATACCACATGTATGCGATCGATAATGGCATACAACTCTCATGTATAAGCCGGAGTATCAAAGTATCTATTTTGAGCATTCTAGAGCTGGCAGGAGAGAACCATGAGCATACTTTTGTTAATGACGATGGTGTGTCCAACTCTATTAATTCATTATAGCATCGTCGCAATGTGGCTTGTGTTGCATTGTTCTATCGCTACTACAACGGATTGTGCTCTAGCGACATAGAGGGACTTGTTCCCGGAACTAATGTATTCTTACACAACACTTGTCTTTCTCACAGGACACTTCCATTTGTGGTCGATCGGCCAATGAAACACACACTGCATTGCAGACAAAATTTGGGCCTTAGCCGGAGTATTCGTATTTGGAACTCCTTTCCTGCACAGGTCTTTCCTGCCACTTACAGTATAAGGAGATACAAATCTCTAATGTACACCAACACTACTCCCTCTGCCCTCCTTATCATAACCTATATTCCAACACAATGCACTGCATAAATAGGGGCCATCCCCTGAATGTTGAATTCTTGAAACTGGGAACAGTAAAGTGTTGCTTATTAGTCTGGTTTTTCATTTCTAGGTGCAAATTTTTTCTTATTATGAGTTATGCAGAGCCATAATAGGAATTAAACGACTTGTAAAGAATTTGTTTGAAGGTAAAACTTACTGTCGTACTTCTTTATGGAAATTTCGTTGGAAAGTTTGATGATAACATTACAGAATCTTACCTAAAAAGAAAAGAAAGAAAACAAAATTTATTAGAGAAAATTGAAAATATTTCATGAAAATTAAATATTAAATCACGTTAAGGAAAAATGCCGTGGTCAGTGTAGTCTTGAGGACATTTTTACCGACTATTACTAGCTCACGCAGTCAGCCTTTGGGAGACTTTACCCATACGCATATGGCAAACGTTTTGCCATTAGTCCGACTAGAGCAGAGCTGGTTTAATTCGACACGAGGTATAAATTGAAGGATTTTGTACTCAGCTAGCAGTACGGTTCTAGTTAAGGCTTTCTGGAGGAGTTATTTTCGCGTCCCTTCGAATAAGAAACTGTGCTGGAAGGAGAAAAGCTAGAAAAGCATCAAGAAGTGACTGAATGCCTAATATAAAGTTCGGGATGCCATAAGTAGGAGATATAAGAGAGTGAAGTGGCTCTATAGTTCTTTGGCCCTATCGGTTCTTACGAATAGCTGCATAGAATAGTGGGAAAATTTAAAGACGGCGAGTCGGCATTTCTGGATAAAGTGCAAACATAGGGCAAACTCTTAGGGCACATTAGAAGAGTTTATGACTGCTTCTCACACATCGTTAGAGATGATATTATAGTGGTGATTTTGAGGTTATTTAAAGGAGTCCTCCGTAGTCTAGTAGGTAGTGAGTTGGCTTATTAGACGAAAGGCCGCCAGGGTTTGAATCCCCGGTTAGGCATCGAAAACGAAATATGAAAAAAATATTTCTTCGGCGGCTTCCTCTTAGCAGATTTCTGGCAAAAACTCTGAGAGTAAATAAAATTGCCATGACAAGTTTCTCAAAAATCTGTCCTTCGGAGTCGACTTTAAAGTGTAGGTCCCGCCACTCATGTACAAAAATTAACACACACAACATAGGTGGTGTGAGATGCTAGACCGTAATTCTGACTGAAGGGTTGTAATGGCCAATTGTGTTGTATGTGTGTCGGCCATAGGGGAAAACATGTTTAGAATTCAAAGGACAAGAGAAGATTTAGAGTCTGAAGATTTAGAGCTGACTTACACGACATGCAATCGTCATGCAGATGACACGAAAATTAAGGCACTGACACTAACACTGTAGTAGTGTACTTTGAGCTCCCTGGTAAGTGTAGTACATTTCAGGGTACGAATTTTGAAATAAAGATCAGAGGCAGAGAGAGAGATACCCGTGCTGAGTTCGAATTCATTACGGCTAGTAGAAACAAATGAGTTTACAAGTATACTAGAAAGAGAGGAAGCTGCGAATTGTAAACGTCTGCTTGAGCTGTGATGTATTTTTGCACAATGTTTGAATAAAGAAGGGAGTTTACACATTCACATTACAGTATATCCTACCATATCACAGAAACAGTTTCACTAACAGTGTAGTGAATTGCCAACTGAGCTACTTGCAATTATAAAGGTGAATCGGGGCTAAGTTCCGATTCCGATGTGTTATAGAATCTAAAGAGTTTACAAGCAAACTGGAAAGAGAAGAATCGGCAAAACACGCTGGTGGAGCTGTTTTCTGATAGAATTCGCTGGAAATTCATCTTGTGTCTGTGCGATTATACGATGTGGCGGTTATTGGAATTGTAGGATACTGTTGGGTACTGTAGGATCTCCAAGCCAGTATGATTAAAGGCATCTGAATTTGGAGAACAGCCTCATATTTTTTAGGTTCTTTTTTTAGGCAAACCTGCACATTTCACTTCCTTACTAGCGCCATTACAAAACTTAAATAAGGATTACAATCTATCTTCTCACAACACCCATGTTTAGGGGTGTTAATTTTATACATGAGTAGTGGGACCTACAGTTTAAAGTCGACCCTGAACGGCAGATATTTTTGAGAAACGTTTCACTCTCAGAGTTTTTGCGAGACATCTGCTGAGAGGAATACGCCGTAAGAAATATTTTTTTTTTTTATAGTCCGCTTTGTTCGAGATACCTAAGCTGGGATTTGAACTATGGATTCTTGTGTAAACATACAAAATACCATCTAATGGAGGACGGCATGGTTCATTAATCTAACTTTTTATTATGATAATTCTAGAAACGAATTTAAAATTGTGCTGCCATATTGCAATACCCTTTATAAGTTCTTTACATTTTAAGTCCAGCATTTACAATGAGACACTTAAACTGTGTTGGACTGTGTGTTTAATGGTCTACTATTTGTAAAGTTAATTGCGCTGTGATTATATTATTAAGTTTAAGGATAAACAAACAGTAACAAGTAGAAAAACAAGGCAATTAAAAAATCTTTTAAAATAATTCGATAACAAATTGAATTCAATTGAATTGAATTGAATAAACATTGAAAATGCATGTACGAGTATGTATGAATAAATGAATATTAATTAATTAAACAACAACAACAACAACAACAACAATATTATTATTATTAATTGATAATGATTTACTAAACTAATTAACACTTAAAATGGCTCTCAGAGATATGGATACAGGGATACAGATATGGATACAGGAATACAGATACAGATACAGGTCAAGTTATACTTTAAATAGAAGATACTTTTACGAAAATCATGATATAAATTTCATAATTAATAGGAAAATGATAATGAAAATTAGTTTCTGGAAAATCAAAGAAAATTAGTTGCCCAAAAATATTGACCATTTAAGTGTTGTTCAAGGAAAATGGAAAATCTTTTAAGGAAAATACGTTTTAAAAATTCTTAAACTGGTTCATTGCAAACTAAAAAAAAAGAAAACTTAAAGAACAACAACAAAAACTATAACAAATTGAGCAAAACGCAATGACAGCGGCAACTACAATTTAAATCCCAAAAACAAACTTAATCCCTAGCATTGGCCAACACTTTCAATTTTTAAGTGCATACTTGCTTGGTTAGTTGCTTGATTGTTTGGTTGGATTCACTTTTCTTGATGGCCAACATTGCAAAAACAAAAAACAAAAAAAAAACACGTCTTTGTAGTGATTTTCACAAGAAAGTTAAATAAAGTCGGTTTTCATTTCATTTCCATTTGCAGTTTAAAATGCGACCATGTTTGCTGCCTCTTGGCTTGCATCACTCACTCACTGACTGACTGAGTCACTCACTTACTTACTAATGCCTCAAACATGTTTAAGTGCCAATTTATATTTTCATTGCTTCTTCTTCTTCTTCTTCTTCTTGTTCGTTTTTCCTTTCTTGTGCCACAAGTCTAATCAATATTTGAAAAGTTGTTTGGGAAAAAAAAGGAAAACCGTAAGAAGAAAAGTTTACAGTTTTAACTACACAAAAACAAAATGAAGTTTAGGAACTTTACACAAACACACACACACAAGTAGTCGTTTGGGAAAATTCAAGGATAGATTTTTAATTAAATTTCAAAAAAAGAAAACAAAATTTTAAAATCAATTGCTTTTGAAAACAATACAAACGATTTTAAATGCTGATAACATTCTATAAGGGACTTAATTTATTCCCATGGTCCTCGTTTCTTTAGAAACTACATAACTCAACATTTTAAACAACGCGGTTTTTAATTATTTTGTGTGAAGACAAATTCGTATTTGAAAATCCAAGACGCAATCCATAAATTTTAGCAACGCCACATTTAGCATTAACAGAGCATAATTTTCTCTTACCAGAACAAAATTTGCTCTTAATAGAGCACTGTTAGCTGTTTAACAGTTTTCATTTGAACAAGGCCACTTGTTTAGGAGCTAATTATAGGATGGATCTATGGGTACCATACCATATTCAAAGGAAGCATCCAAGGCCTCTAAGTATAATCAGCACACACATATACATACATATGTAAAGTGGCATGGTATTGAGAAAATTGGCTCTGAAAATATTAATTTTTTGATTGAAAATTCTCTAGAAGATCAGTGGCCATTTGAGAACATATAAGGAATAGCACACGTACTTTCGAACCGTGGAACCCCTTCCATCCTCCACAAACCAACCTTTAGATTTCAACGCTTTTATTCACAAACAATAATGATCACAACAGTCTGCTATAATTCCAATGTAGAAGACTACTTATTGCCACTGTTAAACAGTTAACAGTGCTCTGTTAATAGACTTTTTGCCCAGTTAGAGTGTGGTTTGCGTCTTTGGTTTAAACTCTAATTTATCTTCACAAACATGTTTTAATTTCAGAACTGCTGGAAGTAGCAGTTCGATTGGCTTTCTGAACCAAAAAGACAGAATATGAATAAGTGTTATGGGCAATAAAACTAATATAGGGTGAGCCATTTAAATGTTTTAATTAAAAATACAATTTAAAACAAAACGAATTCAATTTTTCCTAATTTATTGTTTTGTTGTAAAGTACAATTATTCCGCTTGGAAATGGAATTCATATTTAGTATTCATATGGTTGTCCATATTCTCACTGTACCTTATTCGATCGAACCAATTTTCATGCACTTTTCCGAGTTTATGTGGTCGTATCTCGACAATGGCATCACAAATGTTAACCTTCAAATGTTCAATTGCCTTTGGTGTGTTGGCATAACACTTTTCTTTGACGGCCGCCTACAGAAAATAGTCAAACTATGTCAAATTGATGTTTCTTGGAGCCGAATTCGACTAATTAAATGGTTATCAAACGTTTGATGTAATAATTCGATTGTGGCATGAGATGCCACACATCATTTGCATCAT
Source organism: Sarcophaga bullata (assembly GCA_005959815.1). Lineage (NCBI taxonomy): Eukaryota > Metazoa > Arthropoda > Insecta > Diptera > Sarcophagidae > Sarcophaga > Sarcophaga bullata. The sequence goes on along the minus strand of QOCX01002583.1, from coordinate 3,900 downwards.
CCTGTTGAAACCAAATATCGTTCACATAAATCAACCATTAAGAGCGGGTAGAAAAAAATCGGTTATGATGGTGCAATAGATGTCCTTATTGGTCGTAATGGTTGCGCTGTCTTCATTTTCAAAGATACATGGGCCAATGACGCCTCCACTCTGCTAGCCGCACCAAACAGTTTCTCTTAATGGGTGCATTGACTTCTGTAAGACAACGTGTGGGTTTTCAGAGCCTCAAAGAGGGCAATTTTGCTTAGTAAGATTAAAAATTCTACCGAAAAGATGATTTTTTTGCCGACAGCATCGTTGGCTTATATAGCGAAGCGAAAAGGAAGCGAATGGTCATGCGGCTTCAACTCTTGACCGAATTGAACATTGTAAGGCGTCATAGAGAGGTTTTTTTTCGCAAAATTCTACGTAAATTGGTACTTAATTCTTGAGAACGATGATAAGTTGATGTCGATGGATTCTCATGCACACTCTCAGCCACTGCTTCGATGTTGTCGGGCGTACGCACTGTACGAGAACGCTTATGTCTTGGCGCATCAACAATGAAACCAGTTTCACAAAATTTAGCAATAAAGTAGCCTACACCGGACACTGTTAGTTCTTTTCTGTGACTAAATTTTGTACAATATTTTCCCACAATTTCCGACCAAAATTGTTTTTGCTTTGGAAATAAATTTCCAATAAATTTCAACGTTGTTCAAGTTACTCGGTTCATTAAGTTCAGTGGAGATAATCTTACTGAATTTTGTGACAGAATAGAATGGCAAAAGTATTGCCAGATTCGTTATAAACGATGAATTCAATTTAAACCGATAGATGGCCCATCCGATATTTTTTGGTACTCCCTTTCTCCACATCCTTGATGGTCCTTATGTCAAGAAACTACAATTTTTCCTTCTTTATTTGTGTATGAAACTGCAAAATTCATTCATTGATCATTGATTTCGAACCATCTTGTACCTGTACAAGGCAGTGAGTGTCAAAAAATGGCATTTTCTCTGCATTAATGTATAGTTCCGGTTGCTGTTGCTGTTGCTGCTGTTCTTGTTGTTAGTGTTGTTGGTGTTGTTGTCATCATTATCGAATGCTTTAAATCAGCCAAAATTTTCATTTATTATTACGGTTCGTTCTCTTCAATACAATTTGATCCACTTTTACTACAGTTTTTTTGGTGCAACTTGTTTTGCATGTTGCTGATGGTGCTAGTGCTGCTGCTGCTGGAGCTGCTTGTGCTGTTGCTGCATTCATTATTTAGTGCCAGTTTCTTTTATTGCTGGCAACAGCTTTTTTTTGTCGTCTCTGCCTGCTATTTGATTAAAATCGAGGCAAATAGAAATGAAAATTTGCTTCCGATTTCTATCGGCATGATGTTGCTGTTGCTGTAGCCATTGCTGTATTGCTGTTGCAATTTATTTATTTTTTTTTTTTTTTTTTTTGAATTTTCAAGTTGTTATTCTGGCCATATTCTTTTAAATTTTATTTTCGTTCGTTTGGATGTGTTTTTTTCTTCTTATTTTTATTTTCAATTTCCATTTGCTTGCTTTTTTTGTGTTCATTTTCCAAAGAAAGTCCAATTTGTAGCCATTTTTTTCGTATTTTTTTTCTTTTCTTGTTTTGCTTTCGTTGAAGTTATTGATTATATGTGTATTGTGTACGTTTTAGATTGAGACCAGTTTATAATTTTATATTGCAACAAATGTTGCATTGGCACAATAAAAAAAAAACGAAAATTGATTGCAAAAATTTACGACGACGTAAGAAAAGATTCTTAATTGATTGGCTTGAAAACGTTCGTTGAAGTTATTGATTATATGTGGTATTGTGTACGTTTTAGATTGAGACCAGTTTATAATTTTATATTGCAACAAAATGTTGCATTGGCACAATAAAAAAAAAACGAAAATTGATTGCAAAAATTTACGACGACGTAAGAAAAGATTCTTAATTGATTGGCTTGAAAACGAAAATGTTGAAAAGTAAAGAAAATTTAAACTACGCTGTCGTAAATTATAGAATTTTCGTAAATAAACTCGAAATTTTCAATTAAAGAATGCCATCCATGGCACCCTACAGCATGACAACCCGTTCATTAGGGATCGATGCGACATAAAATCATGGGATTCTGCATTTGTTAAGTTAGTATTTGCGTGGAAATTTGTGTGAAGATAAATTGGAATTTAAAAACCAAAGACACAAACCCCCACATCTTTAGCAGCGCCACTTTTTGCCTTTAACAAGTCAAAAATTGCCATTAACAGAGTTCTGTTAACTGTTTAACAGTCTCAATAAGTAGATATTTAATCTATCAAATATCTATCAATATTTAATAACAATAATTCTCATTATGATCATTATTATTTGTGAATAATCATGTTGACATTTTCTCAAATCCCAAAATTATGCCAGCTATCCCACTACCGCGGTAAGAAACACCAACCTCTGGAATACAATTTGTACATTAGTTGGGTAGGTTTACCATTTCTTATATGTTCCAAAATAGGCAATTGATCTTCTTACTTACTTAATTGGCCATAGCAACCCAATTAACGGATTTCGGCCTGCCGCAACACCTCCATCCAGGCGCCTCTGCTTCTTGCGCATCTATGCCAGTTGATCGCAGCAATCGATGACAGGGCTTTCTCGATTTGGTCCTTTCAGCGGATACAAGGTCGTCCTCTTCGCCGACTTCCGCAGATCATCGCATCAAATACTCGTCTCGCCGGGGCATCCTCCTCCATTCGAACGACATGGCCGAGCCAGCGCAGCAGCTGGATATTAATATGCTCGTTGAGGAGCTCATACAGCTCACTATTGTATCGGATGCGGAAATCTTCGCCAACTCGCACTGGACCGAAGATCTTACGTAGGACTTTTCTCTCGAATACTCTCAAGGCTGCAGTATCGGTGCTTAATAAGGTCCATGCCTGTGCGCCATAAAGAAGCAAGGGAAGAATGAGCGTCTTGTGGAGTATAAGTTTCATCGCACGAGAGAGGTCTCGGTTACTCAATTGCCAACCAATGCCTGCATTTATATTTACGTACCTCAGAGAGGTACCTGTAGGTCCAGTAGTCTTAAATCTAAAGTTGCTTGCTTTGAGAAGTTCCCACTTTGTAGAGTTATACTCCAACAACAGGTTGAGGTTACGGTACACAATTAAGGCATGTGAAGACCAAGCTTTTCATTGATCATAGACGTTTGGAGTGCCATTAAGTCGAAAGGAACGAACATCAATCATAGTGGCAACGAAATAAACAGTGAGAAGCTAAGGTGTGTGAGAAGCTAGGTTGTAATCCGGACTGAAGAATTATCATGATCAATTATGTATGTAAGTATGTATGTATATCTGAAATACCAACTGAAATATGATAATATATGTGATAAAATATTCGAAAACTACCGTAATGTATCTTCAGCAGTTACCGCATCAAAGTGGTTCATTTAAATGTCATTGTCTTACGTACATAATATGGCATGGTAGTGGTATTTAAATTTACTTTTCAAATCACACAATAAAAAATAAAAAATAAAAAAAAATTGATAATCTTTTTGAATAAATTAAATCAATTTACATGGCATTGTTATTATTATCCTCAAATAAAACATTAATTATTCACAAGACAAAATAAAACGATGCGAAAATTAATGCATTTGTATGGACAATACTTACTTCATTCATTTAAAATTCTTAAAATTAAGAAAATATTTTCAGAGAATCTTATGAAAAAATAATAATAATCCTTGGAAACTACAATAACAATACAATACTTTTGTGCAACAACAACAACAACAATAGCAACAACAAAAAACTAACAACATTTTACTCCTTTTGAATGGGAAATTGTTGTTTTGTGTGTATGGAGAGAAAATAAAACCATTTTCACTCCATTTACCCTCAATTG
>QOCX01002582.1:6507-18139 GCA_005959815.1 Sarcophaga bullata | reverse complement strand
AAAAAAAAAACCGTGGCGTCTTTTATTTGTTTATTTCAAAGGAAAACGATAACATTCATTCATCATTCGGTGTCATTTTCAAAACATTTCCAATGATACCCTTATAATCATAATGCGCATCAATCAGCTAATTTTCCTGGATGAAATAGCTTTTTTACGGTCACTTCAAGAATCTGCGAGCTCCAAGTGCGAGTTTTTGTTCTCAAAATTAGTATTGAAAGATTGTTCTTTGATGGAAGTGAATTGAATTGGCAAGTTTGCTGGAAAACTACCTAAGAATCATCAGTTTGCAGTAAACTTTAAAAAATAGATCTTAATTCGTAACTAGGAAACCATTAAGCAACATACATACATAATTGGACATTACAACCCTTCAGTCAGGATTACATCACTTATCTTGTGTGTGTTAATTTTATGCATGAGCAGAGAGACCTACAGTTTAAAGGCGAATCCGAACAACAGACTTTTGAGAAACTTTTCATGGCAATTTTATTTTATTCTCAAAGTTTTTGTCAAAAATCTGTTAAGAGGAAGTCGCCGAAGAAATATTATTTTCATATTTTGTTTTTGAAGTCTGATCTGGGGTTTGAACCATGGCCTTTCGTCTAATAAGCCAACCTACTACCTACTAGACTACGGCCACTTCTAATTGAATTAGTTCAACTTAAATAAGAGCGTTGAACACTACATTGACTAGAGCAAAATGTGTGATAAAAAAAGTATTGCTTAACTTAACTTTTCAGAAAAAATGCTGTGACATTTTTTTTCAAGATTTACACTAACACTCAAAAATATTTTAAGTAAAAAAATATTTAAAAATGCTTTTATTAAAATTCCTAAAATTCTATGCTTATTCTATGCCTAAATGCCAAATTCTTAAATGAACATTTTAAGACATTTAAATGATAAGAAAAAGGGGACAAATTTTTTGTAGACATAAAACCTAATTTTTTTTTTAATGACAACTATACTTATTAGTAGGTGAGGAAAGTTATGAACCAAAATAGCTCCTAATAAATATCCAAAAACATTTCCAGAATTGTGAGTCAAAGGTGTAATAACTTTATGCATGTTAATGAAATGAAAATCAAAAATAGCGTATATTACTAACATTTTTCTTTGACAGTACATAAATAATTCTCTTTTTTTTTTTTTTTAATCCCAAACGGAGTGGTCAAAATCGGATTTTTAATTATAAAGTGGTTGCAGCAGCACTATTTTAGTTTGTTTCACATAATTTGTACGTTCAACAGAAATTTGTACAGACAAACAAGGTTAAATGCTCTGATCAATTAAGTTTGTTTGCGAAGAGTCAATATGTTTATCAAGGCCATGCGAATATTATTGCAATAGCTGGGCAGCTGATATAAAAACATTTGATAAAAATATGAAAAGGACGACAAACTGAAATATAGTGCCAGGGGATGCGTATTCTGAATTAAATACCAAGGCATATGCAAACAAAAGCGTGACTTAAATTTAAATTAAATTTTCAAAAGAAAATTAATCACCTAAGGTCTACAAACCTTTTTGAAATTCTTTGTTTATTTTTAATTTGAATCAAATAAAGCCGAGTTTATCATTAAAAAAACAAAAAAAAAAATTTTTTAATACACTGTAATATTAATCGAAAATCGAGTTTAAAACTTTTGAATCGTCTTTAGTGGCAATTGTTATCTAATTTCATATCATAATCAAACATAAACGATACCATTTTAAATACAATAAATGTTAAACGAAATCTATAAGTTAATATATTTTAAAAGCTTTAATAGTTAATAATGATAAGATAATAAAAATTTATATTCAATACGTTTAATTAACATAAATACCAAGCATGTTTAAATATATGTTTAATAGCTTACCTGATTTGCCGTCGGATATCCACAATCAATTTGATAAGATGCCATATTTTTTCTCTTCTTTGTTGTTTTTCTCAATTGCACTAATTCCCTGTTAATTATTTGACACTATTGCAATAAATATAGCAATGACTTCTGGAGGTTTTTAAATGTCCATTTTTAACGCATAGAAATGTCAAGCTTCTAAAGGCTTTTTCTATTAATTTTTATTGTGAAAATAAAAAAAAATGAATGGATAGGTATGGCTAAGTAAAACTTTTTGACACTTTTTTCTTGACACTTTTTTCGTGCTTTAAATTAAGAGACATGGTTCAAAGAGGATTACAAAAAAAATTTGTTATACAAGTTAATGGGATTTAATTAAAACAAAACAAAAAAAAAAAAAAAGGAGAGAGAGAGAGAGGGAGTGAAATGTCACTTAAAATTGACACAATAAATGCTGATACTTTTGGGCAAAGAAATAAAATAAATTTAAAACAAAAAAAATATTTTTTTGCAAAATACGCGAAAGCAATAAGAGAGTGAAAAAAGTGAGAAAACTTATGTATGACAGTGTAAGAGAGGTTAGGGTAGCAGAAGTATGCTTGACAATGTTAATGAAAATTTATATTAATATTTTGACACCTGTTTGACATTTCTAAAGGTCAGTTTTTAATGGCTTAAAAGCACACATACACAGACACAAACAACACGCGTACTGGGTTTATGTAAAAGCAGGTTATTTTTCTACTTAAAAAAAAAAAACAATTTCTTCTTCTTCTTATTTTTTTTAATTTATTTTTTATTCTGCTGCTACATGTTGTACACTTTCAGCACTTTTAGGCACGATGACAAGGTCAAGGGTTTAATTAAAAAACACGAAATTTTTTTTGTTTTCTTTTTTTTGTTTTAATTTGAAATACCGACAGGCTTTTTGTGGAAATACAAAAATTTTATTAGAATTCTCTTAACGAGTCTTTGCTGGCCTAAAAACGTTATTGTATTACGTTATTGGCTAGGCTGTGTAACGCTCTTAACTTCCGGTGTTTATTTCGTTTTTTTTTTCTTTTCTGATCTTGTTTTAGTTTTTCTTTGATTTTCTTCTTTCTGTGGTAACAGATTCTTATAAGAAGACTGGTCTTCGTAAAAACCAATTTGATTTCTTAGGCTTAGAACTGCTGCAATTGAGTTTCCAAACAGTATAACGTAACAACGTTTTGCTTGTATGTGTGTGTGCGTACACATCATATGAAAAACAAAAACAAAAACAAACAAACAAACCAAACGAAAAAAAAACAAACTCAAACTTGTTTTTGCGTGCCTACTCTTGCTTAGATGCGCGCGATTTAACGTTCGAGCACAACTAGTTGCAAGTTGTTCTAACAAACAAACTTGTACAACACAAGCAAACATGCATGCAACAAGAAGTAGCTCAACACTATGAGCACAAGTGAAAGTGAGAGCAAAGCAAACAAAAAAGAAAGCAAAAAAGCCAAAAAGGAAAAGGAAAATAAATTCATAAAAAATAATCACCAAAAGCACCATACCTATGGAAAGCTCTCTTCCAAGCTAAAAGAAGCAAATGCAAGAAAGAGAGAATTATAGAGTCTGGAAACATTTCTCCTGCATTTAAAAGAAATTTTGCTTTTATGATAGTGAATGAGGAGAGAGAGAGAGAGAGAGAGTAAGTGTAGCATAGCACGAGTATTTCATTTACTCTTCGTAGCCTTTGTATAGTTGGAGTGGAGTATGAATCAATACACCTTAGAAATACAACATTAGCGCACCATGAAAATTTTACGGTCAATTGTTTACACTACTGCTACTCGTTGCTCGTTACTTTATCCGCTTGAAAATGCATTTTCATGAATGCATCATGCCAACACCTCGCTAGTCATTTCTTTTCAACCCATGCCACATGGTTGAGTAAAAGAAATTGAAAAAAAAATTTTTTCATTGCAATTGGAATTTTCTTGATTTCTTTTTCTTTTTTTTTTGTAAATGCCACCTCTCTCTCACACTACTCTTGCCATTTACTCCCATAAAAGGGAAACAATTGCAAACAAGCACAACTATAGCGACAAAGAAATGTGAATTGAAGTCTAAAAACTCTTGGTTTGTGCAATACGAAAAGGGTAAAAAGTTTTCTTTTTTATTGTGTTTTTGTTGTTGTTTTTCCATTTATTTTATTCTCTTTTTTCTTTTCTTTCTTTTTTTTTTTTTTTGCTTTTTCTATACATTTTAACCTTTCGCTGTAATACCAGGCGTGGTTTACTTTCGTTTTTTTTTGTTTTTTTTTTTGTGTTTTTTTTGTAATCGTTTTATTACACTCTCGTTTGATGTGTTTTGTGTTTTTCTTTTCTTTCTTTTCTTTCCTTTCTTTTTTTGTATTTTTCTCTTACATTTTTATTTTTATTTAATGTTTTTTTGTTCTTTATTTTAATATTATTATCACAATGATTTCTGTTCAAACAAATATGATTAAGAAAAAAAGAAAGAAAGAAAAGGAAAACAAAAACAAATAAAAACAGAATGAAATTGTAAAAGAGTAAAGATCGTAATTAAATTGTTTGATTTGCCTATCAAATGCAAATTTTATGGCGCCTATTTATTCCGTTAAGTTCCATACCGTATTTGAAGGAAATCTATGCAATTCATTAACAATTTTTTTTTGTTTATTTATTTACAATAACAAAATTTAATTATAACTGTTACAAGCTGAACTAAGTAACATCAACCTTATGATCGGTGTAGTGTAACAGATCACAGTCTCTCGTGTGGTAATCGAAATCACGAGTCTCAAACTAGAACACTAAACACTAGACTACAGCATTAAAAGCTTCACACACCACTCATGTCATGTGTGCGTGTTAATTTTATACATCAGTGGCGGGACCTACAGTTTAAAGTCAACTTCGAAAGACAGATTGTTTGAGAAACTTTTCATGGCAATTTTCCATTTACTCTCAGAGTTTTTAACAGGAATCTGTCTGAGAGGAAGACGCCTAAGAAATATTTTTTCATATCCGTTTTGGTGGATATTTCCCCTTCCAAGGGGCTAACATGCCTTAACCAATGGCGATTGCCTAGGATTTTTTTTATGTCTAACCAGTGGTTTGAACCGTGGCCTTACATCTAATAGGCCAACACACTACCTACTAGACTACGGCGACTAGCCGTATAGATTCCTCAAAAGTTGTCGATGGTATTACTATCAAAGCTCTTATGCGTAACAGATATAGGGTGGGCCATCTAATGGTTTAAATTTGAACTATCGGGTTATTTCTTATGTCGCAATACTTATGTCATTCTATTCTGTCAGATAATTCAGTATCTTATCTCCACTGAACGTAATGAATGGATTTACGCTTGATTAACGTTGGGATTTATTGGAAATTGGTCGAAAATTGCACGAAAATTTCGTATAAAATTTGGTTGCAGGGAAGGATCAAAAGTGCCTTTATTACGAAGTTTATTGCTAAAGTTCATAAAACTGTATTTATTGTTTATGCGCCAAGATATTGTCGTGCTCGTACAGTGCGCATGCCCGAATATATCGAAGCTGTGGCTGTGGCTGTGAGTGTACGTGAGAATCATCTTTCTTCAATAATTAAACATTTCACGCAACAGTTATTCGTTGAATTTTACGTAAAGATCTAGCTTTACAAAGTTCAATTGGTTCAAGAGCTGAAGCCGCATGATCATTCGCTTCGTTTTAGCTTAGCTAGATGGGCCAAAGAGAAACTGTACGATGATGTCGATCATCTTTTCGAATGAAGATCATTTTCATCTTTCTGAGGACGTTAATAAGCAAAATTACCCATATTCGGAGGCTCAGAAAAACCACATGTGGTATTACAGAAGTCAATGCACCCATTACGGGTGATTGTTTGCTGCGGCTTGTAGAGCGGAGGCATGATTGGCCCATATTTTTTTGAAAATAAGGACTGTGCAACCATCACGGTCAAATGAGACAACATCTATCACACCATGATAAGCGATTTTTTTATCCGCTCTTCATGGTGTTAATGTGAATGATGTTTGGTTTCAACAGGATAGTGCAACTTGCCATACATCTCACGCGGCAATCGATTTATTGCATCAACCGTTTGATGGCCGTTTAATTAGCCGAAATGGTGATATCAATTGGCAACTAAGAAACTGCAATTTGACACCGTTGAACTATTTTTTGTGGGTGTGCGGTTAAAGCAAAGTGTTTTGCCGACAAACCAGAGACAATTAAGCATTTAAAGTTCATAATTCATGATGCCATGGCCGAAATAAAACCCCAATGTTTTGGGATTATAAAATTATTTTGTTTGTAATAAAACTAGCACTTATAATTAGAAGAAGTTTGAAGTTATAAGATAATGCTATCAACATCAAAATTTCGCTTAAATTGAATAATGTTTGCTTTGTCCATATCATGCAGTTTTGATCATTTGAATTGAACCTCATCTACAGTTTAAAGTCAACTCCGAATGACATATTTTGGAGAACATTTTCATGACAATTTTATTTTACTCTCAGAGTTTTTGCAAGAAATCTGCTGAAAGGAAATTGCCAAAGAAATATTTCTTTCCATATTTCGTTTTGTTGGGGTTGTGTGTCCTGAGGTTTAGGACTAATAAGCCAATACACTACCTACTAGACTACTCATATTGCTCAAGAATCTTTCATAATGAAATGACAAACTTTACTAAGCATTGCTGTCGTTGTCACATGTCACGAAGTGTATAGTGTAAGCACTGTAGAAGTATATAGTAAAAGTTATACTATGAGGCATTACAGTAAAATTTCGTATCTAAAAAATAAAAATTCGAACGCTTTATAATGAATTTCTTGTAAAATAAGGCGCTTACAATGGACTGAAATACTCTTACGCATGTATGCATGTAACGTTAACAACGACAATAAAAGCAGATTTTTTTTGGTAAACAGAGACTGCATAAATATTCGTTAACAATAATGTTTGGTTTTAGATTTTTTCCTGCTACTGATAACTCTTCTTTGGCAAAAAAAATCCAAAAAAAACAACAACAAAAAAAAAATCGTTTTTCATGCATAATATCTCCTATAAGTTGCATCAACAAAAGGCTGCATAAACACTCATACTGAAGCTCCTCTAGCACAGTTCCTTCTTGAAAAGAAGTAAAGGACCAAATGAACGTACAAAAGAGTGTATTTTGGAACATGTCATCAGGTTTGTGTCTACAATTTTTCAAATGCAGAAAACAAAACGACAGGAAGAAAAATATGGAACGTTTTTTGTTTGAGTGCCTAAACAAAGTGCAGGTCTGTACCATCAAATGACTTTGAAGACGTGTAACAGGGTGGGTGCTTAGCCTTAGAATCAGTTGAGTGGCAAAGAAAACAGAGTGAAAAACACGCATGCTTTACTAGAAGCTATCAAAACAGTTCAAAAGAAGAATATTTTGGGAACATGTCATCATATTTGTGCCCACAAATTTTCAATAGATTTTCCGAAACAACAAAAACAAAAAAAATAATGTTGGGCTAGGGACACCAACAAATCATCAAGTCTATCAAGAGAGTAGAAAAATACGCACTTTTTTTCTGCTAAAGTACCTAGAAGACTAAGTGATTATGTGAGTGTGTTGTTTATAGCATCAAACAACTTTAAATACGAGTAATAGGATCGTTGACACGTTCTTAACAAGGGAATGAACAGGATGAATGAAAGGTTTTTTTTCTACACACATAACGCTGACAGCAGGACCTATAACAAAAGCTCTCTCATGCAATTGTTATTGATGCTATTGATGTGGTTGTTTGTTTTATTGTCCTTGTTGTTGTTGTTTAGTCATTGTATGTGTATAAACGAATAAGTTCATTTTGCTGAACGAGCAAACATCTTGTTGAATTAGCCAACAAATGGCTTTTGGTTTTAACTTTCATCTCCTCAGTGGATATATAATCCAGTACGTTGCGTTGTGATTTTGTGTCACTCTCTCTCTCTGTATGAGTGAGTGTGCCGTTATTTATTTTTTCTATGCTCCCCTAGTCTTTTCTGGTGTGTAAGGGTGTATGTGTATGTGTTTGTTATTGTCCTGCTTACATACCATTTTCTAAAGTGAATTTTTTTTTTGTTGTGTTGTGTTCGGGTGTTCGTTTTCGTTCACTTTTTTTTGGAGAGATTTTTGTAAAAAGGATTTCTGTTTGTGTTGTGTCCTCATTCACTAGGACTAGGACTACTTGTAATATCAAAATACACACACACACACACACACACACACACGCTTATGAAGAAAGGACATTATTGTGCCATCAAGTTGTATTTGTTGTTGTTGTCAGTACTTGAAATAGTTGTAACAGCAACATCAAAAGCAGCATCAGCATCAGCATCAGCATCAGCATCAGCAGTAGATCTACTAAAGATACGATTTTAATTTGTTCGACTATCCGTTACGTTTTAGTAACTTTTGTACAAATCCTTTGTGTATACAAGTAATACACATACACACACGTATACACGCACAAAGCCTTTTTACTTGTGTAGCATAACTTACATCTCGTATACATTGTCGTGCAAGTATGCTATTCAACATTTGTTGCACACAACATTTCTCTCGAAATTAAAGTCTGGACAAGATACGAGATACGAAGTACTCGACTATTGTAAATGAAAAAATGAAATGAAAACATAAATAAGGCTTTAGTTTTACATTTTTTAAGCCAAACGATAAATTCGTTTTGAAATGTTGATTGGAAAACATCACTGATTAGATTCTTCTTCTTTCTTTTGGTACACGTTACGTTCGTTCTATTAAAACATCTTTTGAAACTTACTTTTGTCTTTGGNAACTTACTTTTGTCTTTGGGAGGGTTTTTTTTAGGGGATTTTAAACTGAAATTGAAATTAAAACAGTTATGGAGCCTGCCTACCGTTTACTAAAGAGGTTTGTTATTATCCTACACGGCTGTCACTAAAAAAAAAATGTGGGAGACATCTTGTAGGCAAATTATTTACTTCGCAACTGATGTTGCAACGGCGACGGACTCAGACGGAACTTCTAAGGAACGAACTGCTAATACTTTTGGAATGAATGTGGTTTCAATGTGGAACAGTGCTTATAACAGAAGCCAAGATACTCTGGGACACGGTTGAATACCCAGAAAGTAGCTAAGCGTCCATGGAGGCTGTGTAGAGTTATTAAGAGATGAAGCATACGTGCTAGCGTTTGTTTCTGTTTTATGTTTGAAATTAAGTATTAGAAAGGAAATATAACCTCAGACAGATTCAGTTGATACACACAGTTAAAGAACTTTGTTGTAATGTGGATAGGAATCCCTAAGCAAAATAATTAATTTCAACAGCGATGTATGCAAAGATCCACTTGAATCTTTGCGAACTAGTTACGTCAGCGCTGAGAAGAATTTTAAATCTTTTGATTGAACCTTTACCAGGGGTTTTGTTGCTAGTCGGAGACTCTATTCAAGTGAACAACATGTTGGATCGAACAGTGCTCATACGAGAATTCTAACTCTACTAAGAATTTTCGGGAACATTATTACAAGACATGTTGTCGCCTAGTGGCTAGTAAGTTGGTCCAACCCCTGGTTCGGATATCTCCATCAAAACGAAAAATGAAAAAAAAAATATTTCTTCAGCAATATCCTCTCCGCAATCTTCTGGCAAGTAATGAAAAGTTTCTCTAAACTCTGTCGTTTGGAGTAGACACATTAGACTGAAGGTTGCGCCACTCAGAAGTAAAACGAACACACACAATGTGAATAGTGTGAGAAGCTAGGTTGTAATTCTGACTAAAAGATGTAATCCTGACTAAAGTATGTCTAATTAGCAGTGAGGCCATGGCTTAAACCCCATCTCGGACATATAGAACGAAACGAAGTATAAAAAAATATTTTTTTTTTCGGTATTTACTATCAATCAGTCTTCTTGGCAAAAACTTTGCGTAGAAATAAAAGTGGCCATAAAAGTTTTTCAAATTAAAATTTACCAGAAAACACCGAATAACACTAAGATCACTGTATTTGCCACTTTCCTCTTCAGCTTATAGGACATGTTATTCGACTTTATTTTCGTTTTTTTTTTTTTTTTTTTTTTTTGTATTTAAACCAGCCAGCTTGGCGGCTCAAAGCGGCTGAAATTCTTTAAGTAATTGATATCCGCTCAGACACTCAAAATTAAAAAAAAACAAAAAAAAAAGAAAAAAAATTCCAAATTTTAACACCAAAATTTAACTTACGAGCATAACGAGTACCAAAAACCCTTAAAAGAAAATTTGTTTTGTTGCAGCCGCCAAAGACCCTTAGAAGAAGGCACAATGAAGAAAAATGAAATCAAAGTCAACTCTTCAAAACGGCTACATAAAATGTTGTCAATAAAAGGCCAATACCTCATCAATATTGTAATTTAATGTTGGACCTTTCAACCTTGCATTTCAGTGTGTGTTTTGGGTACTTTCTAAAAAAAAAAAAAAAAAAAAAAAAAAAAAAAAAAAAAAACTTTTTCTTGAAGATCCAGAAAATCCTTTACTTTGGTCAGTTGTTTGAAATGTTAAATAAATAATTAAAAGACAATTAAATACCAAACGAATATTTGTATCTTTTCATTTCTTTTAATTTAGTTTTCATTTAAAAATCATTAAAAAAAAATAAAATAAAGAGATAGCGAACATATTTGATTCATTTTGAATGAATCTGCTGTGCGGTATTCTTAGTGGGTTTTTTAACAACTTTTTTTTGCCTCTCAAACCAAAATGTTTACTTAGAACATTTTTTTTGGTTCGTTGTTGTCGTTTTTTTTTATTATTGCGGAAGTTAATTATCAAGAAATTGAAACAATCAAATTAAAAGAGGAATCTGTTCACTTCAATAAAAAGGAAAATGATAACCAAGCCAATAAATGATATCGAATTGGTGTGTGATAACCGATACATCATGGCGATGGTAACGTTTGGGTGTGTTATACAGTGGGTTTGAATAACAAAATTAATTGAAATACAATTTATATACTTGAACTCAGTGCTAAAAAAATATGCGATCGGTATACCCTCAGTTAAAAGTTTGCTAATTGGGCAGAAGCCATTTCGAAAAGGAAAGGGAAACTCATACTTTAAAACGGTTTCTAGCCTTCGCAGCACATCGTACATACATAGATACTACATACATACATACATAATTGGTCAACCCTTCAGTCAGGATGTCGGCCTAAGCACTATGTTGTGTGCATTCATTTAATACATGATGGCAGGACCGCAGTTTGAAGTCATCTCCCGAGCGACAGTTTTTTACGAACTTTTCATGGCAATTATATTTTATTGCCAGAATTTTTGAACGAAATCTACTGAGAGGCAGTTGCCGAATAATTATTTTTTCATATTTCGAGATGTCTGAAATGGGTTTTGAACCGAGGCCTCACTTCTAATAAGCAAACATAATAGTTACTAGATACTACGCAGCATGCCGTAGACTGTTGAACACAGAAAAGTCTTGTTACTTTTTTTGATTTCCATTATAAAAATGTATCAGATTTTGACACCAAATTTACCGGATTTGGTTTTTTGGACATTTCTGTAGTTCGGATGGGTAATGTACTAGGAATTTTGCATTGGATGTGTGTCATGATGGTTGGATAGTGATCTACTAGGCAACAGTCTGGGCAGCAGCATGAATCTGAAAACAGCACAACACAGAGGTCAGCGTGTGTTTGTACAAACGAGACAATGAGAAGGTTTGTTCTACAGCATCGGTGGAAACTCTGTTACATTTAAGTCTGTTGCATATGTTAGTGAAGGTTAAAGCTT